>JAWRVF010000547.1:0-241652 GCA_036785485.1 Physcomitrellopsis africana
GATATATAAGATCCTCTCAAAGGCTTTATTTCTTTCTTTATTTCTTTCTTTCTTTCTCTCTTTCTCTCTCTCTTTCTTAGCTTTGATTTAAGCTCTTGGCAAGGGCAATCTATTGAGGCATCAAAGAGTTATATTATTTTATTTGTTATAAACTTGTGTTATTAGTTATTATTTTATACTTCTGTTATTCTTTTAGAGCTCATTGTTAAAAGAATTATTTTCTTGTTTATTCATGTTCATTATATAGGAGAAAAATATTTAGTTAGATTAGATGAAAGAATTATCAAATTTAGAATTGAAATAGAAAAATTATAAGAATTTGAAGTTGAGAGATTTTTTGTTGTTGCTATTGTTCTATACTTATTTTCATCTAATTATGATGTTTTCATCTAATTGTGCTATTTTTATCAAGCTATATCTATTTTCATCTAATTATATTATTTTCATCTAATTATATTAATTCCGTCTAATAGTACTATTTTCATTCAGTTATATTATTTTCATCTAATTATACTATTTCCATCCAATAATATTATTTTTATCTAATTATATCTATTTTTATCAAATAATACTATTTTTATCTAATTATATTATTTTTATTTAATAATACTATTTTCATCTAATTTCTTATTTTATCCATTCTTTCTTATCCGATTACTTCTATTTGCTAGTTTTATCTAATTTTTCTCTTTATTTATTTTATTTTTTATCATTTATTTTAAATTAAATCAAATGATAACTATTACTTAGAAGAATTACTTAGAAGAATTTAGAGAGTTGAAACTATAATTACTTGATTAATTAATTAACTATTAAAATAATCACATAATTAGACTCTACTACCTTTCAAATTTGTTTTAAAGTTATTTTTCCTCTTAAAGTGGATAGGGAGGAATTTTAGTTCACATATATAGACCTACATTTCATAGCTTTTGTAATACCAACTTTACATATTCTTCATATTCTTTTAGATTTTTTGAATAGATCAAGATATCATCAAGATAAATCACAATAAACTTATCTAGATGCTCTCAAAAGATGTTATTTATTAAATGCTAAAAGATAGCAAACGCTTTTGTTAATCTAAAAGATATGACATTATATTCAAAATATCCATACCTTGTCCAAAATGCAGTCTTCCATTCATCTTCTTCCTTAATTTCTATCAAGTTGTATGCTCCACAAAGATCTATCTTAATATAGATCTTAGCTTGGCAGTGTTGTTTCAAGAGTTTTGAAATTAATAGCACTAGATAATGATTCTTTACAATTATCTTATTCAATTTCTAATAATCAAGATATATACACAAAGAACCATCATTTTTCTTTACAAAGGATATAAGTGCAGCTATTGAAAACTTTAAATGCTTGATGAAGTTCTTTGCAAATTTTTTATCAATATAATCCTTCAATGCCAAAAGCTCGTTTTGAAAAAGATTGTAAATTAGGCCAAAAGATGGTTGCATTTTTTTTTAAAGATCTAAGGCACAATCATATGGTTGGTGCTCTAGTAATATATTAATATTTTTCTTTTAAAAAATATCTTAAAATTTGCTATATTACTCTGGAATAATTGTCAATGAAATCATATCTTTTTTAATGGGAGTCATATAAATAATAAATGGTGTACCTTATTTGGCCAATCTTATAAAGGCCCTTATTCCAACAAATAAGGCTTACCAACTTGTGACTTTTTATGAAGTTTTCTTATAAAGATTTCTATTAGAAATGTCATTCTTTGGAACTTCCAATCTATAGATGGATTATGCTTTTTCAACTAAGAAAGTCCGAGAATAATAAGATTGAAAGAGTCTTAATAACATCAAATAAAATTTTGCTACTATGGTCTTCAAATGATACTTTTATAGGTATTATTTTATAGATGGTACTATTAGAGGATAAAAGTCGTCTATCTATTACTTTTATATGACTAAGTTTGGATTTTTGTATTAGAAGAATTTTATAAAGCTTAGCAAATGCCTTATCTAAGAAACAAAAAAATGCTCCTAAATCCAATAAGGCGATTGTTTAAAGCTTTTAAGGGCCAAAATATAAAGAAATTATAAGACAACAAGCAAGTTGAGCAAAAAGAGAGGAACTTGAATAATTTTGTGATATTAAATTGTCTAGCCATACAGTCCATATTATGCCTGAACATCTTTATTTTCTTGAATGATTGCACTCTTGATTTTGATAATACATTGATTTTATTTTTTTAGATAATTGTAAGCCTTGTGGCCTTCCTTGCTACAATACTAACATAGATCTTCTTTTATTTGATGCTTCTTTTTTGGTGGACTAAGATATTTAAAACATATTACATCAAGTTACATATCTTCTATTTTTGAATGTGAATTTAGACTGCTTGCTAATACAACATGAGTATATTGGATTACATATTGTCTTGTTAAAGCCTATGAACATTGATATTGTCAACATTGAAATAATCAATTATTATATTTTACAACTCGGTTGATCGCTTTATTAAATGATTGTGGATCCAAAAGCGATAATAAAAAATCATTTATATTGTCTCTTAATTTCTAATAAGATTGACTCATCAAGGTATTAAAGATATATACCTTAGAGGTTCACAAAACCTTCTAGAATCTTCTAGAAGCTTCTTAAATTAATAAAAGTTAATTACGAAGCTTCCTAATTAATGGAAGGAGCTCAAAAAGCTTCCCAGTTGATAAAAGCTATTCAAAAAGCTTCTTAGTTTGATAGAAGCCGCTCAAGAATCGTCTTAGATAGGAGTATATATAAGAGTCGAGGTTGAAGAGTTTTTCAATCTCAACAACACATCTCTTAGAATTCTAGCTCACTTTTCTTGGTGTTCTTTGTGCATTCATCTATTTAACTCAAGTTCTTGTTTTTTTCTTCTTGAAACCTTGTTCTTATTTAAGTCTCTTGCTTTGTATTCTTTGACAATTTGTTGAGACTGATCTCATCTTCAATATCAAAGTTGGATCCTTCTTGCTAAAGAATAGATTATCCCTCTACTTGAAGGTATACCAACGCTTTAGAGGCTGCAGATTACCTTCCTCTAAATTGGTATTTTTTTAATGATAATATTGGAGCTTTGCCCTTCTTGTGAGAGAATAGATCATCCCTCTCTTTAAACATCTTAAAGAATTTTAGAGGTTGCAGATTACCCTCCTTTAAACTAATATTGTCTTTTTATAAATTCATTTATTTTTTTTCTTAGAATGGCTAGAAGTTAAGACATTAGTATGATTAAATCTTTTGAGTCTAAATTAGATGCCATTATAAGTGCTCTTACTACTTTATCTACTAGAACTATAGAAATTGAAGGAGTTGTTGTAAAATTTTATATTGATGCAATATCCAAAGTGCTACAATCTAGACTACATCCACTTTCAATTTTTGTACTTGAAGATGTAGTACTAACTATACTATGCCAAGAAAATCTACATGTTCAACAACGTATGGTGCCTCGAGTTAGTCTTCGAAAAAAATATGATGGTATACGTTTAAAATTTCAAGGATTTATCAATCAAATTTGATTAATAATGGTCTTATAATTTGATACTTATCCGACAGAAGAATCATAGGTTGGATTGATTGGCACCTTACTTTTGGAGTAAGCATTATTATGATTTGTTCCTTTATTTGAAAAAAAATCACTAATTTTGAGTAACTTTGAAATTTTTATGGAAGTATTTGTAGAAGCATTTAGAGAACATGACAAGGCTCATTGGATAATAGCTAAGATCTGAGTATTACGTTAAGAGGTGCACTTTGTATTAATCTATGTATCCAATTTTAGGCAATTAGTATTGTCGTGGTAGAGAGAATCTGCCTCAAGAAAGCACTGGGCTTCTGGCTGCAACTAAACATTCAATCAAGGTCCAAAATAATAAAACCCTCAAAATTTTATAAAAGTTTTTTTTTAGGGCTATTACACCCAATACATAAGTCTTATTTCACAAAAACACTCAACTATATCAAAATACTCTAAACCCTCATTCACCCGTAGGAGGGGAATTTTTTCCATACTTCATTTACCTATAACTCTTAATCTAACCGTTCAAATCTACTAAAATTTCATATGAAGTACTAATGTGTTTTTAACAACTAGTGCAACAAATTTCAACCATCGATTTTTTATCGATCTTTAGATATCATAAAAATCCTAACAATAGCTTTAAATCCTTATTTACAAACACCCGTGTACTAAATTCTTTATATCTCACAAATCCAATGTCCAAATGCTATAAAACTTTGATGCATAGCTTTTTAGCACAAATATTCACCTTCTTGGAAATTTTTAGACAAGAATTCGTCCAAAATCTCAAGATATGGCAAAACCCATCACTATGAATAAAACGGCCTACTTACTGCCTTGGAATTCAACCAATAGGAATGAAGAACTTCACCCCTTGTCTTCATTCATCCTCACTTTGTCTTCATCCTTCCAAATAGGCCTCTTAGTAGTTTAATTCTTCTTCTTTGGATTCCAATTGCCTCTCAAGGCTTTATACTAAATATTTAGGCTCTATATAATTTAAAAGCCATAACCAAACTAATTAAAATCTAAAATAAAGTTTCTTACACCAACCCCCTTTAATTTACTTTACTAATCATTCTAATACATATTTAAACCTATAAACATATTATACATTTTGAGTGGATTTTACATACTGTAAGCAATTACAATACGATAGCGTGCAATATCAATTAGAACAAAGAAGCCTTAATGAACCAATTTTATTGGAGATTAAGAGATAATATGAAAGATTTGTTATTGTTGCTTCTAGATCCACAATTGCTCATTGAAACCATTAGCCAAGCCGTAAAATGTGATAACCAATTATTTCAATATTGACAAGATCAACATTTATAGGCTTCAAGAAGATAATATGTAATCCGATATACTCCTACTATATTGACAAGCATTTTGAATTCACACTTAGAAGTAGAAGATATGTAACTTGATATAGTACAATTTAAACCTCTTAGTCCACAAAAAAAAAAGTGTTGAATGGAAGAAGGTCTATGTGTATATTATGGCAAGAAATGCCTCAAGATTGGCAATTATTTAAAGAAATAAAATTGACACATTACCAAAACCAGGAATGTTATTGTTCAAAAAAATGACAATGTTCAATCACAATAGAGATTGTGTGGCTGGATAATCTAACATTATAAAATTATTCAGATTCTTCTCTTTCTACTCAACCTACTTGTTGTTTTATAATCTCTTTGTATTTTGGTCCTCAAAAGCTTCAGACGATCACTTTGTTAGATTTGGAGATATTTCCTTCTTTCTTAGATGAAGCATTCACTAAGCTTCACAAAATTCTTCTAATATAGAAATCCAAATCTATTTATGTAGAGGTAATAGATGGATGAGTCTTATTCTCTAATAGTACCACCTTTGAAACCACGCCTATAGAAGTGTCATTTAAAGATCATAGAAGTCAAATTATATTTAATAATATTAAGATTTCTTCAAATCTTGTTATTCTTTGGTTGTCTTGATTAAAAAAATATAATCCATCTATAGATTGGAGGTTGCAAAGAATAACATTTTCGATAGAGATCCTTGTAAATTTTTTTTATAAAAAGCCACGAATTGGTAAACCTTTATTTGTTAGAGCAAAGGCTTTTATAAAATTGGTCGAAGAAAGTACACCATTTGTTATTTATGCCACTCTAATTAAACAAGATATGACTTCATTGGTAAGTATTTTAGAGGAGTATAACAAATTTTAAGATATTTTTCAAAAGAAAAATATTGATATATTACTAGAGCACCGACCATACAATTGTGCTATAGATCTTCAGGAAGGAACACAACTACCTTCTGGCCCAATCTATAATTTTTTTAAAAATGAGCTTTCAATATTAAAGAATTATATTGATAAAAATCTTGCAAAGAATTTCATCAGGCATTCAAAGTCTTTAACAAAGGTACCTATATTTTATGTAAAGAAGAAGGATAATTCCTTACGTATGTGCATTGATTATCAGAGATTGAATAAAATAATGGTAAAAAATTATTATCCACTACCATTAATCTTAGGACTTTTGGAACAACTAGGCCAAATCAAGATCTATATTAAGATAGATCTTTGTGGATCATACAACCTAGTATAGATAAAAAAAAAAAAAGAGATGAATGGAAGATCATATTTTGGACAAGGTATGGACATTTTGAATATAATGTCATGCCTTTTAGACTAACAAATGCACCCACTATCAAGGACATATCAAAACCTTCTAGAACATTCTAGAAGGTTCCTAAAACTCTCTAAAATCTTCCAAAGCCTTCTAGCATCTTTCTAGTTGGTAGAAGTTGCTTAAGAAGCTTCCTAATTGGTGGAAGTTGTTTGAGAAGCTCCCTAGTTGGTGGAAGTTGCTTGAGAAGCTTCCTAGGTAGGAATATATATTGGAGTCGAGGCTGAAGAGTTCTTCAGTCTCGACAACACATCTCTTGGAGCTCTAGCGTTATTTTTGTACTCATCTGATTAATCTAGTTTCTTCCAATTCTTCTTGAACTTCTTGTTTAGACTTCAAGTCTATATTTTGTATCCGTGACAGTTTGTCGAGACTACTCTCACCTTGGATATCAGAGCTAGTTCCTTCTTGTTGGAGTGTGGATTACCCCTCTTCTTGAAGGTACACTAGTATTTTAGAGGTTGCGGATTACCCTCTTCTAAACTGATATCTTTTTTGTCATAATATTGGAGTCTTATTCTTCTTGGAGAGAGTGGATTATCCCTCTTCTTGAAGGTCTTAAGGCATTTTAGAGGTTGTGGAGTACCCTCTTGTAAACCAATATTTCCTCCTTGTAGAAACAATTACTTCCTTTCTCATAGAACGGTTGGAGGTCAAGACATTAATATGAGTGAAAGTTTGGAGTCCAAGATGGACGCCATTATGAATGCTCTTGTTACGTTATCATAGAGAACTATGGTGATGGAAGGAGTCTTTATAAGACTTCATAATGATAGAGCATCCGGAATAGCACAACCTGGGCTTCATCAACCTCGAGCTTCTGTACCAGAAGAAACAGCTTTACCTGTGGTTCAACAAGAACCATTACTTCCACAATAAAAAGAACCTCAAATTAGCCTTCTAAATAAGTTTGATGGCACACCCTCCAAGTTTCAAGGTTTTATCAATCAAATCAAGTTAATAACAGCTTTATAATCCGAACATTATCCGACGGAGGAATCACGCGTTGAATTGGTTGGAACTTTGCTTACGGGACAAGCTCTATCGTGGTTTGCTCCTCTATTTGAAAAAGGATCACCGATTTTGAACAACTTTGAGACTTTTTTGGAGGCATTTGCAGAAGCATTTGGCGAGCATGACAAGGCTCGGTGGGCTACAACAAAAATTCGATCACTACGACAAGGGACTTGCTCTGCATCAGTCTATGCATCGGATTTCAGGCAATTGGCATGCGACATCAATTGGGATGAAGAAGCATTGATGAACCAATTCTATTGGAATCTAAGGGACGACGTGAGGGATTTGTTATTATCTCTTCATGATCCACGAATGCACAATGAAGCCATTAGCTGGTTAGTAGAAAAGCGCGATAATCGCTTATTTTAACGTCAAGAAGACCAATTCATTCCGCATAATATACAAAGCTCATCACAAGACAATTATATCGCTATAGCTCAAATTCATAAGCGAGATACAAGACACGCAGATTGACAAGCAGACGATCAAATCCCTTACTCCAGAAGAAAAGAAGCAGCGTATGGAGAAAGATTTGTGCTTTTATTGCGGTGGAGAAGGCCATAGAGCTGGAAACTGTCCAAAGAAGCAAAATGGATGCAGCATCAAGAATAGAGGTGCATTTATTTAGAAAAATGAGGACGCCTAGCTACAATAAGAACCGTGCGGCTGGACAAATCAAAACCAGGTTCCTCTCATTTTACTCAACTTGCCCATTATTTTACAATTCTTTTATCTTTTGGTCTTAAAAAACTAAAAACCTTAGCCTTATTAGATTCAGGAGCATTTGCTTGTTTCTTAGACCAAGAATTTGCTAAGCGTCACAAAATTCCCCTAGTACAAAAATTCAAACTTGTTCACGTAGAAGTAATAGATGGACGACCTTTATTATCTGGTAGTATCATCCATGAATCAGAACCTATAGAAGTGGCGTTTAAAGACCACAGTAGTTATATTGTTTTCAACATTATTAGCACCCTGTCAAATCCTATTATTCTTGGTCTTTCTTGGTTGGAAAAATATAATCCATCTATAGATTGGAGGTTGCGGAGGATAACATTTCCCATAGAACAACCTGAGGACAAGCCTGGAAGAAGACCCCAAACCAAAAAATCCTTATTCATTGGAGCAAGAACGTTTGTAAGATCATGCAAGGAAGGCACACCATTGGTCATTTATGCGGCTCCAACTAGTGGAGAGCAGATTTCAATAGCAGGAATATCGGAACAATACAAGGATTTTGAAGACGTGTTCCAAAAGAAGAATGCTGACATGCTACCAGAACATCGACCATATGATTGTGCCATAGAATTGCAAGAAGGAGCACAACCGCCTTTTGGCCCAATCTACAACCTATCGCAGACAGAGTTGGCTGAGTTGCGGAAATACATTGACGAGAACCTAGCCAAGAACTTCATTTGTCATTCAAAATCGCCAATTAGGGCACCAATCTTATTTGTGAAGAAGAAGGATGGCTTACTATGGATGTGCGTGGACTATTGAGGTCTCAACAAGGTGACAAAGAAGAATTGCTATCCATTACCTTTGATCTCTAGTCTTCTGGAATAACTTAGACGTGCAAAGATCTTTAGAAAGATTGATCTAAGGGGAGCTTACAATCTTGTGCGAATCAAAGAAGGAGACAAATGGAAGATAGCTTTTTGTACAAGGTATGGACATTTTGAATATAATGTCATGCCATTTGGTCTTACCAATGCTCCGGCGGTTTTTCAACACATGATGAATGATATTTTTCGAGAATATCTAGATGATTTTGTTGTCATTTATGTGGATGATATCTTGATATTTTTTGAGAATGAAGAAAAGCATAAAAGTATGTTCGTTTGATACTCAAAAAACTACGCGAGCAAGGACTCTATGCCAAGTTAGAGAAGTGCTTATTTCACCAAACTGAGATGGAATTTTTAGGATTTTTTGCGACTACGAAAGGCTTGAAGATGGATCCCAAGAAGGTAGAAGCAATTGTGTCCTGGGAAGTTCCAAAGATGGTTAGAGACATACAATGTTTTCTTGGCTTTGCTAATTTCTATCGGATCTTCATCAAGAATTATTCTGAAGTTGCTGCTCGACTCACTCGATTAACATGTAAAGATAAGCTGGAATGGAGACCTCTAGCAGAAAAAGCATTTCAAAATCTTGAAAAGACATTAACTACGGCTCCAATCTTGGTACACCCAAACTTTGCAAAGGCTTTTTATTTGGAAATCGATGCTTCAGATTTTGCTTTAGGAGCCGTACTTTCACAGATGGGCATCGACAATAAGCTTCATCCAGTTGCATTCTATTCACGGAAGTTTTTTGCGGCTGAGATCAACTACGAGATTCATAATAACGAACTCCTTGCTATAGTGGATTCTTTCCAAGAGTGGCGTCACTTCTTTGAAGGAGCTACGCATCCGGTGACCGTATATACGGATCACAAGAATCTAGAATATTTCATGTCTGCTCGGGTTCTAATCCGTCGTCAAGCTCGATGGAATATGTCGCTATCTAGATTTGACTTCGTTATTACTTATCGGCTTGAAAAACAGCAAGGACTATCGGATGCCTTATCAAGAAGATCATATCTTGTACCAAAGATCAGAGAAGCAATGCTTGATCAATAGTGTACGACATTGTTAAAGCCAAAGCAATATAGGATTTGTGCTAAAGTGGTGCTAATTGATGCTGACTTCCTCAACCAGATACATGTTGCGACCATTGAAGATTCAATAGTCCTTGATATTAAGCAACGTATCAATGATGACAAGTTCAAGGTTGAAGGAGATCTCTTATACTTTGAGGAGCGGCTGTATATCCTAAAAGGGCCAGCACGACTTCGAGTCCTTCAATCTCGTTATGACTTTCCAGCTGCAGGACATTTCGGATTCAACAAAACCTTGGAACTCATTTTCCAAGATTTTTGGTGGCCCCAAATGTGGAAGGATGTGAAGGATTTCATCCTCTCTTGTGACATTTGTTCAAGATCCAAGAACCCTCGACATCGCCCTTATGGACTTCTACAGCCATTGTCCATTCCGTGTCATCCATGGTCTTCAGTTTCTATGGACTTTATTACAGATCTACCGCCATTGAATTCATTTGACAGCATCTTTGTTGTGGTGGATCGACTTACGAAGATGGCACATTTTATCCCTTGCAAGAAGACATTGTCAAGCGAAGATACAGCAAGGCTCTTCCTTGATAATGTGTATCGATATCATGGTCTACCAGATGATATCATGTCGGATCGAGGAACCCAATTTGTATCAAAGTTTTGGAGATCTTTTTTTAAGATATTGAAGGTGGACATCAAGCTTTCTTCGGCATTCCATATTCAAACAGACGGCCAAACGGAATGGGTGAATCAAGTTTTGGAACAATATTTACGATACAGTATCAACTATCAGCAAGATGATTGGACTGCATATCTACCGCTAGCCGAGTTTGCATATAACAACACCCTTCATGGGTCGACTCAAAAAACACCATTCTTTTCTAATTATGGGTACCATCCGAAGCTTGATCTATTGAATCCGTCAGCAAATAACAACCCAGCAGCTGAAGGATTGGTGCAGCAGCTATCGGAGCTTCAAACCACATTGAAGCTTCAATTGCAAATTGCCCAAGAGTCTTACAAAGCATCCGCGGATAAATTTCGGAATCAGGCACCTAATTTCAAAATTGGAGATAAAATATGGTTGCTTTGACGGAATATCAAGACCAAGCGGCCATGTGATAAGTTGGACTACTGGAGATTGGGACCATTTATTATCCAGAAGCAGATCAATCCTGTGGCGTACCGCTTAGAGTTACCAGCTGCTATGAAGGTACACCCTGTCTTTCATGTTTCTCTGTTAGAGCCTTATCGGGAATCGTCTTTTCTTGGAAGAGTGCAATGTCCGCCACCTAATATAGAAATTGAAAACAACAAAGAATATGAGGTGGAAAGGATACTAGATCCACGGCAAAGATGGAATAAATTAGAGTACTTTGTGCATTGGAGCGGCTACGATATTAATGAAAGAACATAGGAACCAGCCGAAAATCTTGCCAATGCATCTCAAAAGGTACGGAAATTCCATCGATGATATTCTAATAAATCAAAAGCTGGTCATTAACGAAGCATGAAGATGAAGCCTTCTCTGGAGAAATGAATAGAAAAGGGATCCAGGTCTCATCAAAACATAACTTGTTGTATTTCATAGTATCAAGATATCTAATATCAAGGTATATTTAGATATGGCTAGTGAGAATGTAGATATTGTACTAGTGGTACCATCTCAACCGAGTAGCTTACGACGTCGACCTCGAGATGAAGAATTAGAAGAGCCAAAAAGACGTCGAAGAATACTAAGCAGCAAGTCACTTGTAATTGTCTTTGAAGTTGAACCAGCTCATGCAAGTAGTGGCGAAGCGATATTTTCAAGTCGTTTCTACAATGAAGATACAGAAGTTCAAGCATGGTCTCAAGTAGAAGGTATTGGTCATTATCGGTGGCTACAAGGACCCATGAATCATCTGCCTCGTGAACGACAGCTGGAATATATTGCAGAGACTATGCGACAAATTTTTGATTTCCTACGTTTGTGAGTATACATCTCAAATGGCTTCTCGGAGACCTCGAAGCTAGAGGAGGAGGTGATGTCAAGGACATACTTGTTAGAACCTTCTAGAACATTCTAGAAGTTTCTTAGAACTCTCTAGAACCTTTCGGAGCCTTCTAAAAGCTTCTTAGTTAGTGGAAGTTACTTGAGAAGCTCCCTGGTTGGTGGAAGCTGCTTGAGAAGCTTCCTAGTTGGTGGAAGTTGTTTGAGAAGATCCCTAGTTGGTGCAAGCTGTTTGAGAAGCTTCCTAGATAAGAGTATATATTGGAGTCGAGGCTGAAGAGTTCCTCAGTCTCAACAAGACATCTCTTGGAGCTCTAGCTCACCTCTTTGGTGTTGTTTTTGTACTCATTTGATCAATCAAGTTCTTGCCAATTCTTCTTGAACTTCTTGTTTAGACTTCTAGTTTATATTCTATGTCCGTGACATTAATTTAGTTCCTGCCAATTCTTCTAGTCTATATTCTGTGACACTTGTCTTTTCATTTATTTAATATAGAATATTAAAAGGTCCAAATTAATAATAGATATTTTGCTATAGTTGGTGGTAAATTAAATTAATATGGAATAGATAGGATGTTAAGAAGATATGTGATAAATGAGGAAATCTCTACGATTTTATTGGCATACTATGATAATGCATCTGAGGATCATTTTTTGAGGACATTGATAAGACAAAAGATCTTTAGAGTTGGCTATTATTAATCTATTTTATTCTAAGATGCCCATAAGTATATTAAAACATGTGTTGTATATCAAAGATATGTTAGAAATGATGTACAAATGAGCTTATTCCTCCATGTGTCTTTACTTTTAGTCACATTTGAAAAATAGAAAATAGATAATATTAAAAAAACTCATTCTAATTCTACTAGTGAAATAAAATACATAGTTGTAGCAACTGAGTACCTTATCAAATAGTATTAAGGATATCAGAATATAAGATAAGAAATTTAAACTAGGACAAGGT
Organism: Physcomitrellopsis africana; assembly: GCA_036785485.1. Lineage (NCBI taxonomy): Eukaryota > Viridiplantae > Streptophyta > Bryopsida > Funariales > Funariaceae > Physcomitrellopsis > Physcomitrellopsis africana. Next base: position 12,795 of record JAWRVF010000547.1, read on the forward strand.
TTCTAGACAGAAAACCAATAAGAACTTGAAATAAAGAGATGAATATACGAATACTACCAAGAAAGGTAAGTTAGAATTCCAAGAGATGCATTGTTAAGATTGAAGAATTCTTCACCCTTGATCCTTATATATACTTCTATTTAAGAGGCTTCTTGAGTGGCTACCATCAAACTAAGAAGCTTTTCAAGCAGCCTCCACCAATTGGAAAGCTTCTTAAGCTCCTTCTATTAACTAGGAAGCTTCTTGAGCTCCTTCTACTAACTAGGAAACTTCTCAACTGACTTTCACTAACTCGAGAAGCTTCTAGAATGTTCTAAAAGATTTTGTGAATCTCCAAAGTGTATGTTCCTAACATCATCCTATTCTCTAGCGATGAGTTTCAAGAGGAGCTCAAATTTAGTACATATGTAAGAAATTAAGAATATGCTGTACTATTGAAGCTATATAATTTGTTCTTTGTTCTAAAGCAATGGGTTCTATTGATCCACAAAAAAAATTCATATGGCCTTGAACTAGTACCTCTATTGTTGAAACAACCCATCCAAGGATCTAATCTTCATTGCGGCCTTCAAAACATCCTCCAAATAAGATCTCAGGACTAAAAAGATTCATATTTTTAAGCTCAAGCAATATCACTAAAGTTTGGGCATTGGAATTAAAACTTGCATGGTTGGGTCTTACTCCTAATGGCTTCAATCAAAGTCATACTTGGCGTTGAAATATAATTTCTTCACTTTGCTCCATTGAAGGGTGTGGAAATTGCATTGGTTTGTTCAAAGCTTGTGTGGTAAGCGAATCTTCTGAGTCTTATTCTTTCAATGCTTGAAGGTTTGACATGGTAACTAATTTGCTTCTACCACTCTATTTTATCTTCGAATAAATGACTACATTTAGATGAAGGCTTTACTTTAACTCTCCTCCTCTTTATGAATATTTTTTAAATCTAATCTTCACTAAGAAGTTATTATTAAATACGTTTGGATTTGCGGAGATAGAGTCAATGAAATTCCTATATCTTTTGAGGCACATTGGCAAGATTTGTGGCCGATTTCTATGTGCGCTCATTAATATCATAGTCCTGCCAATGAACAAGATATTCTAATTTGCTCCATCTTCATTGTGAATCAAATACCTTTTCCACCTTGTATTCTTCATGGTCTTCAATTTTGATACTAAGCAGCAATTGTTGTATTCTGCTTAGAATATGTGACTCTCTATAAGCTTCTAAAAGAGAGACATGAAAAATTGGATGTATCTTCATAGCAGATGGTAATTCTAAGCAATATGCCACCAGATTGATTTATTTCTAGATAAAAAATGGTGCCAACCTTCAATAGTCCAACTTATTGTATGGCCGCTTGGTCTTGATATTTCATCGAAGAAGCCATATCTTATCTCTAATATGAAAAGCAAGAAATTGATTCTTAAATTTATTTGCAAATGCTTTGTAAATATCTTGAACTGCTTATAATTGAAGCTTCAGGTTGTTTGGTATTGCAAAAGTTATATTGCAAATCCTTCAGCCATTAGATTGTTGTTTTTTGGCATATTCCACAAATCAAGCTTCGGATGATATCTATAGTTGGAATAAAATAGTATTTGCTAAATTGAAGTATGAACAGTATTATTATATGTAACCTCTGCTAATGGTAGATACGAGATCCAATCGTCTTGTTGATAGTTAATGATGCATTGTAAATATTGCTCCAAAATTTAATTAACTCATTATGTTTGGCCATCAATTTGAAGATAGAAAGCTGAAGAAAATTTAATATCTACCTTTAATATTTCAAAAAGATATTTCTTGAACTTAGATATGAATTGGGATCCTTAATCAGATATGATATCATCTAGTAGGCCATGATATCGATATAAATTATTAAAAAAAAGTCTTGCTGTTTTTTCACTAAACATAGCCTTTTTTTAAGGAATAAAATGAGCCATTTTTGTAAGTCGATCAACTACTATAAAGATGCTATCCAATGAATTGGATGGTAGTAGATCCAAGATGAAATCCATCGAGATAGACGACTATGCCCATCTTAGAATGGGCAAGGATTGCAAGAATCCATAAGGGCAATGTTGAGGGTTTTTAGACCTTGAATAGATGTTGTAAGAGAGTACAAAGTATTTCATTGCCTTCCACATATGAGGCCACCAAAAATATCAAGAAATAAGTTTCAAAGTCTTATTAAATCCAAAATGATCCTTAGCTAGAAAATCATGGTGAAATTGAAGAACGCGTAGTCATGTTAGTCCTTTTAGAATATATAAACGTTCTTCAAAGTATAGAAGGTCTTCTACAAATTTAAATTTATCAACATTTTTTCTCATATGACGCTTGACATCAAGGGCCAAAGCATCATTAGTAGTTGCAACGTGCACATCATTGAGGAAACTACGATCAATAGGCACGAATATAATGGTCGCATAGAGGTGAAATTGCTCTTGTTTCAAGAAGATTATATATTATTAATCAAATGCTACCTCCCTTATTCTTGGTGCAAGATATGATCTCTTCAATAGAGCACCAAATAATCCTTGTTGCTTCTCCAAGCGATAGGTGATAACAAAATTAAATTAAGATAGCATCATGTTCTATTTAGCTTAGCGACGGTTAAGAACCCGAGCTGACATAAAATATTCTAAGTTCTTATGATCTATATATAATCACAGGGTGCATTGCACTTTCAAAAAAATAATGCCATTCTTCAAAAGAATCCACAATAGCAAAAAACTCCTTATTGTAGATTTTATAATTAATTTCTACAGCAAAAAACTTTTCAAAATAGAATGCAATAGGATAGAATTTATTATCTATATCTATTTGTGAAAGTACAATCCTTAGTACAAAATTTGAAGCATTAGCCTCTAGGTAGAATATCTTTATAAAGTCTAGATGCACCAATATTGAGGTTATAATAAATGTCGTCTTGAGATCTTGAAATGCCTTCTGTGCTTGAGGCCCCCATTCTAACTTATCCTTACATATCAATCGCATAAGAGGGGTGACAACTTGAAAGTAATTTTTTATAAAGATTCAATAGAAGTTAATGAATCCAAGAAAATATTGTACGTCTTTCACAGTCTTTGGAATGGCCTATTATATAACTGCCTCTATCTTCTTGGAATCCATTGTCAAACCTCTAGTGGATACAATGTATCCCAAAAATTCCATCTAGGATTGATGAAATACACATTTCTTTGATTTGATATACAAACTTGTATCTCACAGCTTTTATAATACCAACTTAACATACTCCTCGTATTCCTCTAGATTTTTTGAGTAGATTAAGATGTCATCAAGATAGATCACTACAAACTTGTCTAAATAATCTCAAAATATATCATTCATTAAATGCTGAAAGATAGCGAGTGCATTTGTTAGTCCAAAGGACATGACATTTTATTCAAAATGTCCATACCTTGTGTAAAATGTAGTCTTCTATTCATCTCCCTCCTTGATTCATACTAGATTGTATATTCTACAAAGATCTATCTTAGTATAGATCTTGGCTTGGCTGAATTGTTCCAAAAGTCCTAAGATTAATGGTAGTTGGTAATAATTCTTCATTATTATCTTATTCAATTCCCAATAATCAACGCACATACGCAAGGAACCATCCTTCTTTTTTACAAAAAATATAGGTGCACCTATTGAAGACTTTGAATGCTTGATGAAGTTCTTTGTAAGATTTTCATGAATATAATCTTTTAATACTAAAATTTCATTTTGAAAAAATTATAGATTGGGCCAAAAAGTGATTGCATTCCTTCTTGAAGATCTATAGCACAATCATATGGTTGGTACTACGGCAATATATCAACATTCTTCTTTTGAAAAACATCTTGAAATTTGTTATATTACTCTAGAATACTTGCCAATGAAGTCATATCTTCTTTAATTGGAGTCATATAAAAAATAAAGGATGTACCTTCTTTGATTGATTTTATAAAAGTCTTTGCTCCAATAAATAAAGGTTTATTATTTTGGGGCCTTTTATGTATTTTTTTTGTAGGAATTTCCATAAAAAATGTTACTCTTTGTATCCTCTAATCTATAGATGGATTATGCTTTTTCAACTAAGATAAAATAAGAATAATAGGATTTGAAGGAGTCTTGATAATGTTGAACACAATTTGGCTTTAATGATCTTTGAACGACACTACTATAGGCATGGTTTCTTAGATGACACTACCAAAAGATAAAAATTGTCCATCTATTACTTCTACATGAACAGATTTAGGTTTTTATATTAGAGAAATTTTGAAAAGTTTAGAGAATGCCTCATCTATAAATCAAGTGGATGCCCTAATATCTAATAAAACGGTCATCTAAAGCTTTTGAGGGCCAAAACACAAAAAAATTATAAAACAACAAGGAGGTTGAGATGGATTTAATCACCCTTTCCACCCACCATATCCCATCTCTTTACAAATATAGAATAAGAAAAGATTCTCTAATAGTAGATTACTACAAGTTATTTTATTCACAATACAAGAAGAAGAGGAAGAAAAAAAGAACAATCACTCAAGACGCCATACTTCTAAGATAGGCCTTCAATTAAATAATTTATTTGAATTTTTATTTCATTAAACTAATACATGTTGTAGATTGAGGAATAAAGGATATAAGATAAAAAATGACACTAGAAAGCTAAATATTAAGTAAGTTCTTTTGTTCTTATTAATTTATTTTAATTCTTTTAAATTTAATGGATACACATAAAAGTAAAGAGTTGGAGTTAGGAATTGGAGGATAAAACTTTTTAAGTTAATTTTTATAGAAATTAATATATTAAAATTATGAGTCTAGGTGAACGTTATATCTATAATCATGCTAGATGCATTGTTCTACTAGATCTAAACAATCTAAAGTAATTCTACCTATAAAAAATCTTATAAAATTTCTTAAAAATTCTACTCCTAAATTTAAAAGAATTGAGGTCCAATAGTTGGACAACCAAGACATATCTACAATGTTAAAAGACATATTTGTATTCAATCTATTGGAATTAAATCCTAACTAAGTAGTAGAAGAAGAAAGATTAGACTTAGAATCCTTTAATCTTATTATAGAATTAAATCAATAAGAAAAAAAGTCAGGACCTAATTCTCCTTTAATGGATCATGACAAGGAAGTCCCTTCAAATCCTTTATCCATAAATTCCTTGGTCCAGCCAAGAAATTTGCCTATTGTAATTCTAGAGGGATTGCAAGCAGCTTCCATAGCTCACAATCTTCTAATCTTTAAAGGAACTAGAGATGACAATCCAACAGCACATGTAGAAAGATTCATAGAACTTCTTACAATATGCTTGATAATTAATCCTAGATATTATCTTGTGTGGTTTTTAAGCATATTAAAAGATAGAGCTTATGAATGGTATAAAATCCATCCCTTCTAAATCTTAAAAATTTAAAATATACTTATGAGAGCATTCTTAGAAAAGTTTAGATCAGAAATGGAACAAAATAATGCCCTCATGGTCTTTTCTTCTTTGAAACAAGGAAAAGAAAAAGAGATTGATGAATATATTCAATGATTTGAACTAGTAGTAAATCGGTTTGTAGGAATCCTTTTCATGGATGATACTCTCATCCACTCTTTTATCCAAGGATTCAATAATGAAGATACGATTAGAAAAATCCTCAAAAGAAGGCCAAAAAACTTAAAAGATGCCAAAAAGATAGTATGGATGATTAAAGACATTGATAAATAATAAGAAATGATGTGGAGGAAGAAAAAACATAGAATACCAAGTTTTATACCAATCTATACTCAAAAGATAGATAAGTCTCAAAGACATCTTTATGAAACTATAAAAAATCAATTCCAATTTATAAACTATTATCTTGTACCATTAGAAGTTAGACTACCACCTAGCCTCCCAGATATGACATATCTAGAGGATAGAAATAGGTAGAAGGAAGAATTTAAAAATGAAGTCTTTTAAAATCAGAGGGGATTTCAAAACAAGTTGGCACAACACATAAAAACTATGCAAGAACAAATTATTTTTTTTAAGTAAGAGCCAAATTTTAAATCAAGTCCCATCTTCCATGGAATTTGGTAGGCACACTTCAAAATTGTGATATATTCAATGTAATCAATGGAAGCACACTAGCCAGTTTTGTTAAAATCTGTAAAATTATCAACATAATCTTAGTCAACAACAATCTTATATTTCCCTTCATAGAAGCCAAATTAATATAGGATCTAATTCTCATCTACAAAGCTACAATTATCCTAATCAAGGTTTTAAAAACCAACCAAGATCAAGGCAGGAGATCCATCACTTTTGTAATAAAAGACACTCATTTGATAGTTGTTGGATAGAAAATAGAATTATTTATAAAAATTGTAGGAAAAACCACCCTACAAGCATATGTAGGCAAATTGATAAGATAGTTCTCTTAAACTTTTTATAAGCAAATTATCATCAATAAGCTTAAGATCATTTAAGGGAGGCAAGAAATCAAAGTTTTGACAATACCTTAAAACCTCCAAATTTATTTTATGACCATAGCAAAAATCATCAAAACCAGAGTCTTTCCTGAAGTTTAAATATTAAGCAAGGATTCATTCTTCTAAATGGTAGTTATTGTCAACATAGCCAACAATATGATAGTCAAAGCTCTCAAAATATAAGATTTATAAACCAAATCAATGGTGGAATAATTGAAGAATAAGTTTCTACCTCCTTTGTAATAATCTAGCCTATACTTCCTGAGTCAAATTTGATTATGTACAAATTGTTTCAATCCAAGGTGCAAACACCACCTATGATGCCAACCTTGGCAATTATAACAAGGTTTAGATACTCTAGTCTTTCTCCTCCTATTTCAATTAATAGTGAAAATAGTTTAAAAGATTTTTCTTACTTTTTAAATTTAAACAAAGCTATAAGAGAGGCAATGATTAATATTAAAGATTCTAAGAAATTACCTCAAGTCCTTAAACCCAGCTTGAATAGAGTGCCAGGAATCTTGAAGAAAAATATTAAATTAGAAGAATTTTTTTCTAAGGAAGAGTTGGAAGGATCTAAAGTTCTCAACCTTGAATTTAATCCTTCAATTTGACTTAAAGGCAAGGATCGGATCAAGTCATATGATTAATGAGAGGTGTATATCATAATTACTCAATTATTGGAGGTTTCTCCTTTAAAAATAAGGAGCTTTAAAACAAGCCTTTCCATTAAAAGATGATAACAATCTAAAGCAAAAATCTCAATTCATATTAGAACAATTCAAGTGGCACAAGAGATGAAGGTAATTAAGTTAGAGGTGTCTATATTAGATAAAATCATATCCTATACTATTATGGATGGGAGTAGTGATTTAAATATTATATTAATAAGAACTATAAAAAAATTAGAACTTAGTACCATTGGTCCCTCTCCATTTGTGATTAATATGGCTAATCAAAGTCAAGACACACTTGTGAGATAAATTAGTGGTTGTAGGATGATGACAAGAGAGGATTGAAAAGTGATACATGACTATGCTACCATCTCCATACCTATTATCAAACTTCAACAGAAAGATGTGAAGTTTGAATAGAGTGAAAAATGCTAAGAAGCATTTGATATTTTTAAGGCAAAATTTAGTACATATCCTATTTTAAAACCACCAAATTGGTTCTTACCTTTCCATATACTTTGTGATACTTTATCCGTGGTAGTAAGAAGTACCTTGTGTGAAGTAAATAGAAAAGGAGGCAAGGACTATCCCATAGCCTTTGCAAGTAGACAATTAAATCCTATGGAGAGGAATTACACTACTACAAAATGAGAATGCTTTATCATGGTTTTTTTCGTCAAAAAATTTAGACACTACCTCCTCTTAAATCCAATAGTATTTTTTGTAGACCACATGGCAATTAAGTACCTTATTAACAAGGCAAAATTGAGCTGTAGATTGATAAGGTGGATTCTTTTATTAAAAAAATTTGATTATAGGATAGAATACAAGCTAGGAAAGATGCACATGCAAGTCAATTATTTATTTAAGTTATAAAAATACATAGACAGAGATCCAATCATTGATACTTTAATAGATGAAAACCTATTTTTTGTTTTAATTACCTCCATTTGGTATGAATTAATTACCAAATTTTTAACCATCCAAACCTTGCCTTCTCATTTATTTAAAATAAAATATTAAAAGGTCCAAATTAATAGTAGATATTTTACTATAGTTGGTTGCAAATTATATCAATGTAGAATAGATGGGATGTTAAGAAGGTGTATGATGGAAAAAGAAATCTCTACGATTTTATTGGCATACTATGATAGTACATATGGGGGCCATTTTTTGAGAACATTGACAAAACAAAAGATCCTTAGAGTTGGCTACTATTGGCCCACTTTATTCTAAGATGCCTATAAGTATACTAAAATATGTGATGTATATCAAAGATATGTTAGAAATAACCTTCAAATGAGCTTATTCTTCCATGTGTCTTTACCTTTAATCTCATTTAAAAAATGAGAAATAGATTATATTGAAAAAATTCATCCTAATTCTACTAGTGGAATAAAACACATAGTTGTAGCAACTAAGTGCCTTACTAAAAGAATTGAGGCCAAGGCAATGAAGACCAACAATACTAAGCAAGCAATCAAATTCTTTTATGAGCAGATTATCACTAGGTTTGGATATCCAAAAATCCTAATTAGTGATAGGAGCAAGCTTTTCTTAAATGAAGTGATGGAAGATTTGACCTCATGGTTTAAAATTGATCATAGGAAGACTACTTCTTATAATTCTCAAACCAATAGGCATATGAAGAGGGTGAATCAAATCTTAGTTAATATCTTTAGAAAAACCATAACGACTTCTAAACAGAATTAGGATAGAAAGTTTTTTACAACTTTTTGGGCTTATAGGACCACATTTAAGGTGACCACTCAAGCTACTCTATTTTCCTTGGTTTATGGCATAGAAGCCATTTTACTAATTGAATTTGAAATCCCTTCTCTTCAAATTGCCATGATAGAAAGATTGTCAACTAAATAATTTTTGATAGATAGATTGGAACATTTAGAAGATCTACATGAAACCAAAAGATGGAATATTCAACACATAGAGGCTATATAAAGAAGAAGAAACATTACCTTTGAAAAACAATACAAGATCAGAACTCTTAGGACTGGCATGTTGGTCCTTTTACAAGATGGTAGGAGATTGGAAAAAAAATAAATTAAAAATAAAGAAATAAATTAAAAAAAATAAATTAAAAATTAAAAATTGAATATTAGAACTTATAATTTTGTATCTAGCAAATATCTAAGGAGAGTTGAAGTATTGGTTATAAGAAAGGTTGTTACTAAAGCATCCCATGCTTGAATGTGGTTGAAAAAATGGGCTATCTAAATGAATTAGTATTTGTGTAGGAAAAGATCAATCCTAATACCCAATGGATATATAGGCCTTAAAAGATTGATATCAAAATCTTCTCATATTGAAGAGGAATCTAAAAATATTATTTTTTTGTTTTTTATTTTGTTTTTTTTTTTTTATAATTATTAACTTTTAGATTCAATTTAATTTTTTTTCTCTTCCTTTTTTAATTCTATAGAACAAAATATGCTTTAGTTCTTTTAGATTAATAGAAATTCACTCATTCTTATCTTAGATAGTTGTAAAAACTTTTATACACAATTTCTCTATTTATTCAATAGGACTCTAAGAGCTCAAATTAGAATTCTTCTCCTTTGCAAGTCTTCTCAGATGGTCGCCATATATAAGTTATTAAATTGAATCATTAGTTGTTCAAGGATAAAAGAATGAATTTAGAGTAGCAAAACTATAATTGCAAAGTAAAGATGTGTTTAGAAGATTCTAAATTAAGAAAAATAATAATAATAAAAAAGAAATAGAGTCTTAGTAAATCTTGGAAGCAATTATCTTAGTTGATTTAGTATTTTTTCTTAAATATAAAAATTAGTATTTAATTATTAAAACTAATATCTATAATGGCCTTCTATCACTATGTACCACTTATCAAAAATATATTTATGTTACCTAGTAAGTAGAAGAAGTATGAAAAATAAATCTATATCTTTTTAGATATTTATAAAAAAAAAGTAGGATTTTTATTTGATATACATTTTTATTTCATATAACTTCTTTATAAATTTCCATTGCTACTTTTTGTGTGTAATTTAAATAAGTAGCAAATTTATTTTGAATTTTTAAGGGTTGAGTAATATTTTGATATTCTATTCAATGATGGTTCTTAGATCAAATTATTAAAAATGGCTTTTGAACTAATTGGAAATTTATTTTTTCTTTGTGAATTTTCTTCTAAGCTTTGAAATATGATTTTGTATATAAATAGATTTTAAATTAGTTATAAATTTTTTAAATTAAAAAAATTAAAAATTAAAATTATAGATTAATTAGAATATTTGTTGTTTAGAATCATTAGCATTACCTCTTGTCACGAACATAAGATTTATTCCAATAATTATCTAATTAATACAAATTAATAGGAATAGATTAATTAAATTAATTTGATAATATCTTAGAAAGAAGCTTTCTAGAAGCTTCATAGACGTGGAATCTTCTTTTATATATCTATAGGTGATTGATAGGTTAGAAACTTGGTCAACAAGCTAGCCATGTGTCGCATATATTAGTAGCTTGTGGAATAAGCTAGCCATGTGTTGTACATGTTAGTAGCTTGTGGAATAAGCTAGCCATGTGTTGTACATGTTAGTAGCTTGTGGAAGAAGCCAAATACGTGGCACACATGTGGAAAACTTGTCTTGCAAGTTTGACATGTGTCGTAAATTAGACACGTATAAAAGGTCCTATAGAATATTACCATGTAGCTCTTAGATAGATAGTATAAAAAGAGACAAGAGTGAAGCCTTCTTCATTCTTGTCAACTCCTTTCTTGCTTCTAATCTAGTTCAAGAATCTCATATATTTTCTAATCTTTGGCAATAGCCATTCCAATTTCTTCTTGAATATACATAATTCTTTATTTTTATCTTGTTATTTTCCTTTGACATAGTTTTTACTAACTTATGCAACAGTTTTAGTTCATGTTCTTGACAGATTGACAAGTGTGAAGTTATAATATGAGAGCTTTATCTCTTCTTAATTAAGAGTAGATTATCCCTTTCTCTTGATAAGACATAAGCATATTAGAAGTTGTGGATTATCCACTTCTAAATTGATATTATTCCTAGAATTTTTTTTTCTTTGTTCTTGAGTGTTTTATTTTGTAGTGAGAGTAGATACTTTTTTTCTTTTTCTATTGTGGTATCATGGCAAAGCTTGCTGAAATAAAGAGTGTAGTAGCACAAATGCAAGAACAAATAAGAAAATTAATGCTCGCAATGCATCAACTCAATGGACTATCACATGGAGCAACAAGATTAGCAGGAAGTGAAGATATAGAGATGATTCAAGCTGCTTCAATCTATACCACTTCACCTACGATTGAACACCATTCAAGCATCAAAGAACCAAAAATTAATTTACCGGAGAAGTTTGATGGCACTAGATCTAAGTTTTAAGGATATATCAATCTAGAACAACTGATGATTGAACTTCAACTCCAAAGTTATCCAACCCATGGATCACAAGTCAGGTTTATTGGAACTATACTGTCAGGTTCTGCTTTATCATGGTTTTCGTCCTTTCTTGAATGACATGATCCAATATTGGATAATTTGGAGGCATTTTTAGTGGAATTTTGATCTATGTATGGAGTACATGATGCAATTCACGTTGCAACTAACAAGATCCGTATCTTACAATAATGCAATCAATCAGTGACATCATATGCTTCACAATTTTGATAATTAGCAATTGACATCAAGTGGGATGATATTGTGCTTATTAGCCAATTTTTCTATGGATTACAATATGAAGTAAAGAAGTTGATGCTCAACTTATCCGATCCTCAAACATTGAGTCAAGCAATTGATTTTGCTGTGAAGTATGACAATTGGCCTTTTGAATTTTGATTGGAGAGCCGTACAAGAGAGCCCCAATGTTACTACAATACAATGGCAACATCAACGTCTTCTCAATATATATATTTAGAAGTAAAAGATATGCTTATCAATGCGATATATTTTAAATCTCTTATTGAACAAGAAAAGACTCATTGTTGTCAAGAAGGATTGTGTTTATATTGTGGAGAACCTAAATACACTGCTTAGCATTGTCCAAAGAAACGACACAACTACAAGATAAAAAATATGGCTGTCAAAAAATACAATATGTTAAGAAATGAGTTTGCCCAGCTACAATAGGAACTATTGTCCTGTTGTGGTTTGGCTACCATGTATAATTACTTACAGTATGTAAAAATTAGTTAAAATATATTATATGTTTATGAATCTAGATGTGTGTTAGAATGGTTAGTAAGTTAAATTAAAAAAATGGTTGATAGAAAAAACTTTATTTTATTTTATTTTACCTATTTAGTTATGGTATTTAAAAATTATAAGATCTAAATGTTTAGTATGAAGCCTTGAGAGAAGGTGGGGACTTAAGGATGAAAATTTAAGCTAGTAAGAGGCTAATTGGGAGGGATGAAATCAAGCCATGGTCGGATGAAGGCAAGGAATAGGAACTTCATCCCTATTGGTCGAATACCATGCCCAATGGGCTTTGAGGAGGCTGCCCGCGACCTTAACAAGGGTTTTCGGCGACTTCAAAAGGGGATTCGCAATTTCAGAGGTAGGGTTGTAAATTTTAGGGTTTTGGGTATAGTTTGAGAGGAAATTTTAGGCGATTTGGAGTTAGGGTGAAGAAGTTATACTTGTTCAAAGTTAAAGAGTGGATTTCATACATACTGTCACTCTTTTGGGATTTCGCGGAGTTGTACGGAGGCTTTTGGAGATCGGACGGTGCGGTTGGAAAGGTGATTTCAAGATCTACGTCTATTACGAAGGAATTCTTAAGTTTTGAGTTTAGACGAAGGAGATATGAAGAGTTGAAGACAGCGCATCCAATTCCAAGGCAGTAAGTAGACCGTTTTGTTGATGGTGATGGGGTTTGCCATATCTTAAGTTTTTGGACGAATTTTTGTCTCAAAATTTCCAAGAAGGTGTATTATTGTGCTAAGAAGCTATACATCAAAGTTTCATAGCATTTGAACTCTTAGATTGTGAGATATGAAGAATTTAGTACACGGGTGTTTGTAAACAAGGGTTTAAAGCTACTGCTAGGGTTTTGGCGATATCTAAAGATTGATAATGAATCGACGGTTGAAATTTGTGGTGGTAGTTGTGAAGAATATATCAGTACTTCATGTAAATTTGGAGTAGTTTTGGACGGTTGGATTAAAAGTTATGGGTTATTGAAATTCGGGAAAAATTCCCTTCCTACGGGAGAATGAGGGTTTAGAGTATTTTGTTATGTTTTGAGTGGTTTGAGGAAATTAGACTTGTGTATTGGCTGTAATAGCCCTATGGAGATCTCTTTTATATAAAATTGGGGGTTTTTATTATACTTGAATCTTGCTTGAATAATTAGTGGCAGCCAGAAGCCCAGCACTTTCTTAAGGCAGATTCTCTCTATCCCGACAACGGAATGGGCAATGGCTGTAGAAGTCCATAAGGGCGATGTTGAGGGTTCTTGGATCTTGAACAAATGTCACAAGAGAGGACGAAATCCTTCACATCCTTCCACATTTGGCGTGACCAGAAATCTCGAGAAATGAGTTCCAAGGTCTTGTTGAATCCGAAATGTCCCGCAGCTGGAAAGTCATGACAAGATTGAAGGACTCGAAGTCATGCTGGTCCTTTTGGGATATACAGCCGCTCCTCAAAGTATAAGAGATCTCCTTCAACCTTGAACTTGTCATCATTGATACATTGCTTAATATCAAGGACTATTGGATCTTCAATGATTGCAGCACGTACCTGGTTGAGGAAGTCAGCATCAATTGGCACCACAGTAGCACAAATCCTGAATTGCTCTGGCTTTAATAATGTCGTACATTGCTGATCAAGTGCTGCTTCTCCAATCTTCGACGCAAGATATGATCTTCTTGATAAGGCATCGGATAGTCCTTGCTGCTTTCCAGGCCGATAAGTAATAACGAAGTCAAATCTAGATAGCGACATATTCCATCGAGCTTGACGACGGTTTAGAACCCGAGCAGACATGAAATATTCTAGATTCTTGTGATCCGTATATACGGTCACCGGATGCGCAGCTCCTTCGAGGAAGTGACGCCACTCTTGGAAAGAATCCACTATAGCAAGGAGTTCCTTATCATGAATCTCGTAGTTGATCTCAGCCGCAGAAAACTTCCGTGAATAGAATGCAACCGGATGAAGCTTATTGTCGATGCCCATCTGTGAAAGTACGGCTCCTAAAGCAAAATCCAAAGCATCGGTTTCCAAATAGAAAGCCTTTGTAAAGTTTGGATGTACCAAGATTGGAGCCGTAGTAAATGCCGTTTTAAGATTTTGAAATGCTTTTTCTGCTAGAGGTCCCCATTCCAGCTTATCTTTACATGTTAATCAAGTGAGTGGAGCAGCAACTTGAGAATAATTCTTGATGAAGATCCGATAGAAGTTAGCAAAGCCGAGAAAATATTGTACGTCTCTAACCGTCTTTGGAACTTCCCAGGACACAATTGCTTCCACCTTCTTGGGATCCATCTTCAAGCCTTTCGTAGTTGCAACAAATCCTAAAAACTCCATCTCAGTTTGGTGAAATAAACACTTCTCCAACTTGGCGTTGAGTCCTTGCTCGTGTAGTTTTTTGAGTACCAAACGAACATGCTTTTTATGCTTTTCTTCATTCTCAAAAAATATCAAGATATCATCCAAATAAATGACAACAAAATTATCTAGATATTCTCAAAAAATATCGTTCATCATGTGTTGGAAAACCGCCGGAGCATTGGTAAGACCAATTGGCATGACATTATATTAAAAATAACCATACCTTGTACGAAAAGTTGTCTTCCATTCATCTCCTTCTTTGATTCGCACAAGGTTGTAAGCTCCCCTTAGATCAATCTTTCTAAAGATCTTTGCATGTCCAAGTTATTCCAGAAGACTAGAGATCAAAGGTAATGGATAGCGATTCTTCTTTGTCACCTTGTTGAGACCTTGATAGTCCACGCACATCCGTAGTGAGCCATCCTTCTTCTTCACAAATAAGATTGGTGCCCCAGCTGGCGATTTTGAATGACAAATGAAGTTTATGGCTAGATTCTCGTCAATGTATTTCCGCAACTTAGCCAACTCCGTCTGCGATAGGTTGTAGATTGGGCCAAAAGGCGGTTGTGCTTCTTCTTGCAATTCTATGGCACAATCATATGGTCGATGTTCTGGTAGCATGTCAGCATTCTTCTTTTGGAACACGTCTTGAAAATCCTTGTATTGTTCCGATATTCCTGCTGTTGAAATCTGCTCTCCACTAGTTGGAGCCGCATAAATGACCAATGGTGTGCCTTCCTTGCACGATCTTACAAACGTTCTTGCTCCAATGAACAAGGATTTTTTGGTTTGGGGTCTTCTTCCAAGCTTGTCCTCAGGTTGTTCTATGGGAAATGTTATCCTCCGCAACCTCCAATCTATGGATGGATTATATTTTTCCAACCAAGAAAGACCAAAAATAATAGGATTTGACAAGGTGCTAATAATATTAAAAATAATATAACTACTGTGGTCTTTAAACGTCACTTCTATAGGTTCTGATTCATGGGTGACACTACCAGATAATAAAGGTCGTCCATCTATTACTTCTACATGAACAGGTTTGAATTTCTGTACTAGGGGAATTTTGTGACGCTTTGCAAATTCTTGGTCTAAGAAACAAGGAGATGCTCTTGAATCTAATAAGGCTAAGGTTTTTAGTTTTTTAAGACCAAAAGATAAAGGAATTGTAAAATAATGGACAGGTTGAGTAGAATGAGAGGAACTTGGTTTTGATTTGTCCAGCCGCACGGTTCTTATTGTGGCTGGGCGTCCTCGTTTTTCTAAATAAATGCACCTCTATTCTTGATGCTGCGTCCATTTTGCTTCTTTGGACAATTTCCAGCTCTATGGCCTTTTCCACCGCAATAAAAGTACAAATCTTTTTCCATACGCTGCTTCTTTTCTTCTAGAGTAAGGGATTTGATACGTACCGCATCAATTTGCATGTCCTCTGTCTTTGCTTGTGAATTTAAGCTACTTGCTGATATAATTACGCCACGATGATTTTTATATTGTCTGGAGCGTTGGTCTTGGCGACATTGAAACAGGCGATTATTGCACTTTACAACTTGGCTACTTTATAACTAATGGCTTTATTGAGCGTTTGTGGATCAAAAAGAGATAACAACAAATCCTTCACGTCGTCCTTTAGACCCCAATAGAATTGGCTCATCAATGCTTCTTCATCCCAATTGATGTCGCATGCCAATTGCCTGAAATCCGATGCATAAATTGATGTAGAGCAAGTCCCTTGTCGTAGCGATCGAATTTTTATTGTAGCCCATCGAGTCTTGTCATGCTTGCCAAATGCTTTTGCAAATGCCTCCAAAAAAGTCTCAAAGTTGTTCAAAATCGGTGATCTTTTTTCAAATAGAGGAGCAAACCACGATAGAGCTTGTCCCGTAAGCAAAGTTCCAACCAATCCAACGCGTGATTCCTCCGTCGGATAATGTTCGGATTATAGAGCTGTTATTAACTTGATTTGATTGATAAAACCTTGAAACTTGGAGGGTGTGCCATCAAACTTATTTAGAAGGCTAATTTGAGGTTCTTTTTATTGTGGAAGTAATGGTTCTTGTTGAACCACAGGTAAAGCTGTTTCTTTTGGTACAGAAGCTCGAGGTTGATGAAGCCTAGGTTGTCCTATTCCGGATGCTCTATCATTATGAAGTCTTATAAAGACTCCTTCCATCACCATATTTCTCTATAATAACGTAGCAAGAGCATTCAAAATGGCGTCCATCTTGGACTCCAAACTTTCACTCATATTAATGTCTTGACCTCCAACTGTTCTAAGAGAAAGGAAGTAATTGTTTCTACAAGGAGGAAATATTGGTTTACAAGAGGGTACTCCACAACCTCTAAAATGCCTTAAGACCTTCAAGAAGAGGGATAATCCACTCTCTCTAAGAAGAATAAAACTCCAATATTATGACAAAAAAAGATATCAATTTAGAGGAGGGTAATCCGCAAGCTCTAAAATACTAATATACCTTCAAAAAGAGGGATAATCCACACTCCAACAAGAAGGAATTAGCTCTGATATCCAAGGTGAGAGTAGTCTCGACAAACTATCATGGACACAGAATATAGACTAAAAGTCTAAACAAGAAGTTCAAGAAGAATTGGCAAGAACTTGATTAATCAAATGAGTACAAAAACAACACCAGAGAGGTGAGCTAGAGCTCCAAGAGATGTGTTGTCGAGACTGAGGAACTCTTCAACCTCAACTCCAATACATACTCTTATCTAGGAAGCTTCTCAAGTAGCTTCCTCCAACTAGGGATCTTTTCAAGCAACTTCGACCAACTAGAAAGCTTCTCAAGCAGCTTTTACCAATTAGGGAGCTTCTCAAGTAACTTCTACTAACTAAAAAGCTTTTAGAAGGCTCTGGAAGGTTTTAGAGAGTTCTTGGAAACTTCTAGAATATTCTAGAAGGTTCTAACAAGTATGTCCTTGACAGCAAGTGTGAGCTAAAAAAACTCACTACAAGATTTTTTATGTTTTTTAGTTGATTGAATTAGAAAAAAATAGTGCTTTTAAAATTTTTATGGATTTTTTTTATTGTTAGCGTTTGTAGTACTACCATCTAAGTGGCCTCCAAACAATACACCATTAATATTATAGATGGATAAAAAAGATAAAAGAATCGAGGCAAAAATTTGAGATTAAAGATAAATAATAAAAAATAAAAGATAAAGATAAAAATAAAAATAAAAAATAAAAGATAAAAGATAAAAATAAAAATGATAAATAAAAGATAAAAGATAAAAGATAAATAGTAAAAAATAAAATATAAAAGATTAAAGTAAAAATCACAAATAAAAAGATTAAAGATAAAAGATAAAAGATGAATGTAAAAGAAAAAATATAGAAAAGCAAAAGTTAAAAGTATAAACTTAATTGATAATAAAAGTGAATCAAGGAAGAAAAATTCCAATGGAAAACTTCTAAGTAAAAGTAAAAAAATGAAAGAGTAGGATAATGAAGGAAAATTAGCTCAAGAAGTATTTACTAATAAGTATTAAGATCATTCAATAAGGTGCTAGAAGGAAATTACAAACAATTGTACAATAAATGAAAACCTAACTGAGTGATGCTTCTGATCCAAGGAATCAACCCTGTTTTATTAAAATAGCTGCTGTTGTCTTATCCTTGATTGGATTCAAGCGTGCTTAGATCTCCTAGAAAGATAACTTCAAGCTCTATTATCATCCAAAATTTCAGCTCCAAACTAGCTGTGGTTTGGAAGATGTCGCTCTTCAAAGTTGGTACTCTGAAAATATTACGTGTGCTCATATGTGCCAAAGTGGAGAGGTAGATGCTGTACTGAGCAACGACTATGACAGCTTGTTGTTTGGATGTCCTTGCCTGATAAAGGACATTGACATGAGAGAAGGATATGCTGATGTCATAACGTTACAGAGTATATACAATCACTTCAATATAAATCGCTCAACAACAGATCCTCTTCACTAAAACGGCTGCCACTACATCGTCCTTGGTTGCCCGTGAACAACATTTTATTTTTCAAAAACCAAACTTCAAAGTGCTTCTTCTCCAATAAATTTTACTTTCAATCTCTTCTTAAAACTCTAGATCTCATCCTCTGAAGTCACTATTCTAAATCAAAGGGACAATAGACACCCTGCCACTAAAATGGTTGCCATTGCCTTGTTCTTGATTGCCCATGAATAAATCTTAGCTTTTCAAAAACCAGACTTTAGAGCAATTCTTCTCCAACAAATTTTACTTACAATTTCTTCTTAAAACTCCAGATCTCGTCTTTCAAAGTCACTACTCTAAATCAAAGGGGCAGCAGACACCCTGCCACTAAAATAGCCGCCACCGCCTTGTTTTTGATCCAAATGGCCCATACAATGTCATTAGAAAGCAAAAAAAAAGTCCTACAACCTTCTAAAAATTCAAGTCCTAACTCTATTCTTACTAAAAGTTATGTACAAATGAAACACAGCTTGACTTAGAAAGAAGAAACTATATTTCAAGAGAAAATTTTGCAAAGGCTTCGCCAACAAAAGATGAGAGAGAAAAAATGGCCACCCAAGCCCTTTTTAACCAAGAACAAGGCAGCCCAAGGGTGGCGGCCACATCTCCACCTTTAAACTATAAATTCCTAATCAAGATCAAGGGCCCAAAATGATCCTAAGTCTAAGTCCAATTATAAGGCTGGATTCACCTGTAACTAAGAATAGACTATCTTTTTAGCAAAACTAACACCACCAATGTGTTTAAAATATAATTTTATCCTAAGATTGACTACTCACATGTCCAAATCTAAGTTTCAAAAGCATAATTCTAATCAATTTGCTAATTGCAATTTTTGACTATTGTTATTTTACTAAAATACTTGAAGAAACTTTTATTACTATCTTCTAATTTGAACTTAGATGAATAATAATAATCTAAATATAATCATAATATTTTCTTCAACTAGATGCATTTTAATATGATAATTAAAATCACCAATTGCTAAACAATTTATATTCATAACATTTAAAAGCCGGTAATTCTCAAAAATTACAAAAATTCATAGAATTCTAAATTTTGGAATTATATTATCTTCTAATAATAGATTAAGCTAGTATAATTGATTTTAGTCCTAAATGGTCATCCTATTATTAAATTTAGATAATTTTTTATCCAATTTTCTACTAATACATCGAGCTTATTTTTTAGAATAGTAAGAACATCTATTTGGCAAGAATAATCCATTTAACAAAGATTTAAGCCACCAATATCTACTAGTTAGTCTAAATTTATCATAACTATTGGTTTTTGATTGATTTTAGAATAAAAATAAAGAAGTGAGCTGTTTAGATGGCTCATAGCAAGGTTTGGATGGTTAAAAATTTGATAATTAATTCATACCAAGTGGAAGTAGTTGAAACAACAAATAGACTTTCATCTATTAAGGTTTTATTAAATGGGTCTTTGCCCATGTATTTTGACAACTTAAATAAGAGATTGGCTTACATGTGCATCTTTCCTAACTTGTATTCTATCATATAATCAAATTCTTCAAATAAAAGCATCCACCTTGCCAATCTACTATTCAATTCCGTCTTATTAATAATGTACTTAATTTCCATGTGATTTACAAATATAACTATTGGATTTAAGAGGAAGTAGTGTCTAAATTTTTTGACAAAAAACACAATGACAAGACATTATCATTTTGTAGTAGTGTAATTCCTCTCTGCAAGATTTAATTATCTACTTACAAAGGCTATAGGATAGTCCTTGCCTTCTTTTTTATTTACTTGATACAAGGTACTTCTTACCACCACTGAAAAAACATCATAAAGCACATGAAAAGGTAATGACCAATTTGATAGTTTTAAAATAGGATATGTTTTAAACTTTGCCTTAAAAATGTCAAATGTCTCTTGATATTTTTCACTCCACTCAAACTTCACATCTTTCTATTAAAATTTGATAATAGGCATGGAGATGGTAGCATAGTCATGTATCACTTTCCAATCCCATCCAATATGCTCTAAGATTCTTTGTACCTTTGTTACTGTTAAAGGAGGTTTTAATTCCACAATCACTTTGACCTTCTTTGGATTTGATTTTCTACCATTTTTTGATACTATATATCCAAATAAGACTCTCCCATTAACTACTAAGAATATTTTATCAAGATTTAAAGCAATCCTAGCTCTTCTACACCTTTGAAGATAAGACTTTATATAATCATGATGTATTGTCTTAGAAGACTGGGTGCTAAAATCATCAATGAACACTGTTATTGATTTGTGTGGCAAGTCTAATAAGGCATATGACATTGTTCTTTGAAATGCGAAAGGAGCATTACAAAGTCCAAAAGGCATGACCATATAGATAAAAGAGTCCCAAAGTATAATAAAGGTTGTTTTGTGGTGATCCTCTAGGACTATAAAAATTTGATTGTAACCTAAATATCCATCCATAAATGTATATAATTTGTGTCCAGCCACCTCTTCTAGTATGGTGTTTATAAATGAGAAGGAGAAGTGATCATTTTGGATGCACTTATTAAGCTTCCTATAATCTATACACACTTGAAGTTTCCCATTTTTATTTTTAACTAACACCATTGATGAGATCCAATCCGTAATCTCTACGGATTGAATAAATCCGGCTTGGAGGAGTTTTTCTAGTTTGGCTTTGACAAATAGTTATGAATTGGGGTTCATTATTATTTTTTTTTTTTTTTCACAAGAATCAAATTAGAAAGAAAAGAAATATAATGTTAGGCTACTTTGAGAGGTATGTATTTAAGGTCTTTATGAGACCAAGCAAATATATCCTTATATGCTATAACTAATGACTTATAACTTAACAATTCATCCTTTGTCAATTAAATTCCAATTTTGATTAGTTTTGGATCTTCATTTTTTAAAGATACATCCATTAACTTATACTCAAGGTCATGCACATGAGATTGCTCTATGAATTATCTATATTAATCATTTGATATTTGTAGATAGTTGATCATGTTATTTTCTATTCTAAAACCATTGGAAATTTGTTTATATTGTAAAGATAGAATAAGGTCATATTTTTCTATTAATTTGTCTAATTCATGAATTTGAGTGCCATCAAAGTTCAATCCAAAGGCATCTTCATATTTAATATCATCTATCAAGGTTGTTAAATCTATTTCTTCTTCATAATTTTGTCAAGTGGCAAAACTATCTATGAAGTTAATACTTACAATTTCATCCTTACTTAAAGTAGGATGATGTTTCAACCACTAAATGAACTCTCCATCATCTTCTCAATTATATAGTCTAAGGCCCATACATCCTAGTGGAATTGATTGGACCATACTTGAAAGAATCCCCTTGCTTGCTACTAAATCAATAAACATAATCTTCTTTTTGAACTCCTTCTGTGATTAGGGACTCAAAATCTCATCTTCTAAAGAATGAGATGAGGTTTTGACTAAAGACAATCTTTAAGATTGAATAAGTATTTTAGTTAAGTTTTCTGGTAGTATATAGATGATATGGGGCTTCTTACCTCCCCAATCAATTTTTGCATTAGTTGTCTTTAACTAAGGTCTATCTAGAAGTAATAGATATAAATTTTTGCTAAAATACATGTGAATCACATGAAAAGTGAAAAAATATTCTTCACCTCTTAACATCATTCTACAACCATTAATTTATCTCAGAGGTGTGTCTTGACTTTGATTAGCCATATTAATCACAAATAGAGAGGGACTAATATTATTAAGTCCTAATTTTTTCATAGTTCTTATTAACATAATATTCAAACCACTACTCCCATCCATAATAGTATAGGGTATGATTTTTTCTAATAAAGACACTTCTAGCTTAATTACCTTCATCTCTTATGCTACTTGAATTATTTTAATATGAATTGAGAATTTTATTTTAGATTATTATCATCTTTTAATAAAAAGACTTGTTTTAAAGTTCCTTCTTATTAAAAGAAAAACCTCCAATAATTAATTAATTGTGATATATGCCTTAATTTTTTTTAAATCCTCTCATTAATCATATGACTTGACCTGATCCTTATCTTTAAGTCAAATTAAAGGATTAAATTCAAAGTTTAGAACTTTAGGTCCTTCCCACTCTTCCTTAAAAGAAATTCGTTTAATTTAATATTTTCCTTCAAGATTCCTGGCACTCTATTCAAGCTAGATTCAAGGACTTGAGGAAATTTCTTAGAATCTTTAATATTAGCCATTGCCTCCTTAAGAACTTTGTTTAAATTTAAAAAGTGACGAAAATCTTTTAAACTATTTTTACTATTAATTGAAATAGGAGGGAAAAGACTAGAATATCTAAACCTTATTATAATTGCCAAGGCTGGCATCATAGATAGTGTTTGCATCTTGGATTGAAACAATTTATACATAATCAAATTTGACTTAGGAAGTATAGGCTAGATTATTACAAAGGAGGTAGAAGCTTATTCTTCAATCATTCCACAATTGATTTGATTTATATAACTCATATCTCAAAAGCCTTGACTATCATATTGTTGGCCATGTTGACTACCATTTAGAGGAATGAATTCTTGCTTAATATTTAAACTTGAGAAAGGATGCTAGTTTTGATGATTTTTGCTATGGTTATAAAATAAATTTGGAGGTTTTAAAGTATTATCAGAACTTTGATTTCTTGCCTCCTTTAAATGATCTTGAGCTTATTGATGATAATTTACTTATAAAAAACTTAAAAGAACTATCTTATCAATTTGCCTACATATGCTTGTAGGATGGTTTCTTCGACAATTTCCACAAACAATTCTATTTTCTATCCAACAACTATCAATTAGATGTCTTTTGCTACAAAAGTGATATATCTCCTACTTTGATCTTGGTTGGTTTTTAAAACCTTGATTAGGATAATTGTGGCTTTGTAGATGATAACTAGATCCTATATTAATTTGGCTTCTATGAAAAGGAATATAAGATTGTTGCCGTCTAAGATTATGTTGGTAATTTTATAGATTTGAGCAAAATTGGCTAATATGCTCTCATTGATTACATTGAATATACTACAATTTTGAAGTGTGCCTATCAGATTCCAAGGAAGATGGGACTTGATTTGGATTTTGGCCCTTAATTAAAAAAAGTGATTTGTTCTTGTATAATTTTTATGTGTTGTACCAGCTTGTTTTGAGATCCCCTCTGACTTTAAAAGACTTCATTTTTAAATTCTTCCTTCCACCTATTTCTATCCTCTAGATACATCAATTCTAGAAGACTAAGTGATAGTCTAACTTCCAATGATATAAGATAATGGTTTATAAATTAGAATTGATTTTCTACAGTTTCATAAAGATGTCTTTGAAACTTATCCACCTTTTGAGTATAGATTGGTATAAAACTTGGTATTCTATGTTTTTTCTTCCTCCATATCATCTCTTATTATTTATCAATATTTTTAATCATCCATGCTATCTTTTTGGCATCTTTTACATATTTTGGCCTTCTTTTGAGGATTTTTCCAATTGTATCTTTATTATTGAATCCTTGGATAAAAAAGTGGGTGAGAGTGTCATCCGTGAGAAGGATTCCTACAAACCGATTTACTACTAGTTCAAATCATCAAATATATTCATCAATCTCTTTTTCTTTTCCTTGTTTCAAAGAAGAAAGGGTTGTGAGGATATTACTTTGCTCCACTTCTTATCTAAACTTTTCAAGAATACTCTCATAAGCATGTTCTAATTTTTAAAGGTTTAAAAGGAATGGATTTTATACCATTCATAAGCTCTATTTTTTAATATGTATAAAAACCACACAAGATAATATCTAGGATTAATTATCAAGCATATTGTGAGAAATTCTATGAATTTTTCTATATGTGCTGTTGGATTGTCATCCCTAGTTCCTTTAAAGATTAGAAGATTATGAGCCATGGGAGCTGCTTGCAATCCCTCTGGAATTACAATAGGCAAATTCCTTGGCTGGACCAAGGAATTTATGGGTAAAGGATTTGAAGGGACTTCTTTGTCATGATCCATTAAAGGAGAATTAGGTCCTGATTTTTTTTCTTATTGATTTAATTCTATAATAAGATTAAAGGATTCTGAGTATAATCTTTCTTTTTTTATTTGGTTAGGATTTAATTCCAATAGATTGAAAACAAATATGTCTTGTGACGTTATAGGTATGTTTTGGTTATCCAACCATTGTCGGAAGCAAGAACTTCTATTTAAAAATACATTGGGTATCTAGCTATGGAGACTTTATTTGAAACTTATTGCCTAAATTCCAATAAGTGATTTGTCCTTAATAAAAAAGATAAACAATACAACAATATTACAAAAGAGAAGTTATATAGATAAACCCTCTTGTATTCAAGTAGGTTTGTATAAAATGGATTCAAATTTCCACAAAAATCCTTCAAAAATTTATTCACCTGCAAGGACTTATTTCTTCTTAATATTTAGAATCCAATAACTCTTGATCCAACCATTCAATTTCTATAAAATTTTCTTAAGAGTATAGATAATATTCTTAATTTTTACTACAAAAAAGAATCAACTAAAAATTTATTTTTGATCATCCGATATTTCAAAAAGCCTAGCAAGTACTTAAAATCCTAATTCAGAGACACCTGAGCACTATTTTCCTTATATCTCACAAATCCAAAACCTTAATGCTACAAAAATTTTATACATAGTCTTGTGAAATAAATATATACACTTTTAAAAATTTTAAGCCAAAAATCTATCAAATTTCCTAAAATATAGCTCAAAATGTAACCACTAGTTAAGCGGGGTTACTTATTGCCCTTAGCTTACAAGCATTGACTTCAACTCCAAATATCTTCTTCACCTCAACTTGGATTTCATCAAGCTACATATAAAAAGTATAGCCAAAAAAGTATTTTTTTTAATTTTAATCATTGATGTTCTATTGCTCACTATACATATGAGTTATGTTAAAAATAGTGACAATAGATATGATTTCAACACCCTAACTTTGAGCACCTATATTTCTTTCATAAAAAGTCCAAATCTTTTAAGATTTAAACCAAAACCATATCTAAAAAAATAAACTTGCTGATCCTAGCCTTTGATATTCAACACCCCTTGAAAAACAAACCCTAATTCCTAATAAGTCCTCAGATAGCCTCCTTAAAGTCTATTAGGCATGATTTTTGGACAATAGAAATAGAGACTTCTATCATCCATCTTCATTCATTCACATAGATGGCCTAACTACACCCTTTCATACTAAAAATCCTTTTTTAATCTTTTTTTTTTATAAGATTTACTTAATATGTATTCTAAACACCAAATAAAAGAAGTAAACAAGATCTTAAGGATCACCAATGTCTAACAAAGTTGACTTAAGATATATAAAAGTTATTATCAATATAAATCAATCTCAAAATTACTATCAAAAAGAAAATGAGGTTGTTTAAATCTCATTAATAGCCCTATTAAATTGATTCCTTCTACACTAACAATCTAATTACATCTTGTAATTAATAAAATCCACTGTTATAGCTTTCATTTTATTATATAATGAATTTTACATTAAATATACATGTACAATTTTTTAACATGGTAGCCAAACCACAACACAATATTGTTGGACCTCAATTCCTTTAAATTTTGGAATGGAAATTTTAAGAAATTTTTTAAGATTTTTTATAGGTGGAATTACTTTAGATTGTCTAGATCTAATAGAACAATGCATCTAGCATGACTATAGATATAATGTTCACCTAGACTCATAATTTTAACATATTAATTCCTATAAAAATTAACTTAAAAAGTTTTATCCTCCAACTCCTAGCTCTTGCTCTTTATTTTTATGTATATTTGCTAAATTTAATAGAATTAAAATAAATTGATAAGAATAAAAGAACTTACTTAAAACTTAGCTTTCTAGTATCACTTTTTATCTTGTGTCCTTTATTCCTCAATCCACAAAATATATTAGTTTAATGAAATAAAAATTCAACCAAAAAAATTCAATTAAAAATAGTCAATAGGCACTAAAAAATACCTTTTCAAACAAAGAGTATACAAAATTGCCAAGGCAATGAATCCCCTTCTAATCAAAAATTTACTAAAAATTCAACTTTAGTCCAAATCAAACATGTGATAGCTTTCTAAGAAGCTAACATCAAGATGCACAATTTTACAAAATTTCAAAGTCAAATAACAAGCACATAAAAGTTGATTGATGAAAATCAGAGAGCAAATCACTCTTAGGAGCAAACTTCCAAAGCAATGAATCCTCTTCTAATCAATAATTCACCAAAAATTCAATTTTTATCCAAATCAAATGTGTGATAGCTCTTTAAAAAGCTAATAATAAGATACACAACTTCACAAAATTTCAAAGTCAAACAAAAAATATATAAAAATTGATTGATGGAAATCTGATAGTAAATTACTTTCTATTTAATTTTTTTTTTTTTTTAAATAATAAAAGATTATTTTTATGACAACAATGAAGAGAGGTAGAAGACTTACCAATGATAGAGAATAGAGTTGAAATGCTCACTCAAAAAATCTACATAAAAAGTTAATCACCATTAATTCATTCCACATTCATCCACGTATATAAAAGCACCTCCTCTCAACAAATGCATCAAAATGTGAGGGAAAATTTTCACCCTTCAATCTAAGTTACAAGATGGCCTCACTTAAGAGTTACTTGTAATTAATGGTATGAAGTGAAAGAAACAAATAATAAAAATAATAAGAAGAATAACTACAAAACAAGTGAAGTAAATGATATCAAACAAGTGTACAATTCAAACTAGGTCACAAGCTGTTCACTATATTTTCATCTAATAAAAAATAAAAGTAAAAATATAAAAGTTATATTTTTGAGTAGATAATTTTTTTTTTCTTTCCAATTATATAAAAAATATGTTAAATTGAGGTACTATGAATAAATTATGATAGTTCAAAGATTGGAGGTGAATAATAAAAAAGTTAAATAGAAAAGTTTTACTTCAAGGATATCTTGCTTAAGAGATCATGAGTTTGAACCTCACCAAGACTCACAAGTAGTATATAAGGGTCTCTTAGAGAGGCCACAAGGCCTTAGTCTTATCGTCCTACCTACATCCAAGGTGCCACAACCCAAATGGGACTTATACACCTTCCTTCCTATAAGGACTACACTAGTTGCTGGTCCTTCTATTTTCTACTAGTAAAATTCATTTTTTTGTAATTTTGACTTCACTATGGTGTTCAAAAATATCCAATTAGCCTAGGAACCTTGTATGGCCTTCAAATCTTACTCCATTTCTTCATAATAGCCTCCCAAGATGGTAAAACTCATTTTTACCAAAGTCTTCAAAATTCTTCTAAAAATTCTTTCAAAATTCTTTCAAAATTCTAAATTGAATCTAAATAAATTATAAATAAATTCTGAAAATTTCTATAATATTTTTATAATGATAAAAACAATTTAAAATTATTTTATTCTACCTTGGTGATTTTTTATAATAATAAAATCAATTTGAATCAACTAAAATTCTAATTTTTTATATAAATAAATAAAAAGACATGAGATTGATTTTTTATGCTTCTTCTACCTACTAAGTAACATTCATAAACTTTTAATAAGTGGTACATAGAGATAGAAGGCCAATATAAACATTGGTCTTAGTAACTAAATATTAATTCTTATAAATAAGAAAAAATACTAAATCAATTAAAATAATTACCTCCAAGATTTACTAAGATTCCATTTCTTTCTTACTAATACTATTTTCTTTTATTTAGCATCTTCTAAATACATCTTTGCTTTACAACTATAAATTTAATATTCTAAATGTATTCTTTTATCCTAAAACAACTAATAAGATAATTTGATGACTCTTAATTATCAACTAAGATTACAAGCTTATCTTTAATTGGAAATAATTATTGTTAAATAAAGTATTAAAATATTTATTTAAACTTTAAAAATTTATATCTATTATTTTATCTTTTAAAATCACCCATGAATTAAAATCATAAATTTCTAAGAAGGTATATTATTATATTAAAAAGCTACACATCAAAGTTTTATGGCATTTTGACTTTTAGTTTGTGAGATATGAAGAACTTGGTATATAGGTATTTTCAAACAAGGATTTGAAGCTACTGTTAGGATTTTGGCGATATCTAAAGATAGGTAATGAATCAATGGTTGAAATTTGTTGTGGTAGTTGTTAAAAATACATCAATACTTCATATAAATTTTGAATGGATTTGAAGATTGGATTAAAAATTATGGATTATTGAGGTTCGGGAAAATTCCCTCCCTACGGATGAATGACGGTTTTAGAATATTTTGTTATATTTTGAGTATTTTGAGAAAATAAGACTTATATATTGGATGTAATAGCCCTATAAAGAAGTCTTTTATATAAATTTGGAGATTTTGTTATCTTAGATCTTAGTTGAGTAAATTCTGGCAGCTAGAAGCTCCGTACTTTTTTGAGGCAAATTCTCTCTACCACGACATTGCCTTCCTTTGAAATTCATATAGAAGCAATTTTAATTACATGGCAAGCAAGCCTACAATATTATTCATATTAATTTAGGCAAAATACAAGATATTTTTATAACAATTAGATTATGTTGATTAAATATAAAGAGTATTTTTTTAAATTAATATATATATATATATATATATATATATTTTTTTTCCTACCACTTTTAATACTTATAATTGGATCTTTAAGTTAAAAAAAAATATATTTGTATTTATATTTATTTTGATTCTAATATGAATTATACTTTTATTTAAATAAATAATACTAAAAATAAAATAAGTCACCATATAGATGATATTATCATAAGTAAAGTACTAATAGTCAAAGGCTTGGCCTTTGAAATACAGAAGGTCCATCTTATGGATGAGCCACAAGATCAAAGGCCAAGAGATATGGTCAAGATCATAAAAGATCTATTAGAGAATACCTAAAAACTACATAAGAATATAAAAAATATATCAAAGAATATTTTTATAATAGAAAGATGCCAAAAGATATATTTGATATATTCTTTGATGAATATAAAAATCAAAGCATGGAAATTGTCCATTAGAGCACCAACTACCACTTATAAGTGAAAGGTATTAGAAGTAAGAGTCATTTTATTCTATACTTCTTTTTGTGTGCAATCCTTGCTGATGCTAAGTGATGGAACTTCTAACTTCTCTTTCTTCAATAGTTTTATAGTCTTGATTATATAATATTCTAATATTTTAGCTTCTTATTTTTTTGATTATTTTCTAAATCATATATTACATAGAAATAGTCGTTGAAGCTAGACAAGTCTTATGGTTTTTTTTATCTTACTTTTAATATTAATGTTGGTTGGATCTTATTATCAAAGTCATATTTTATTTAGTTCCAATAACCTTAGAATTATTAAATTTATAACAACAAAAGAATTGAGTTGGTTGTTTGAATAAAAAAAGGTCTTGAAATTAGTAGCATGGTCAAAAGCAAGATCATGTTAATTCCTTTTGTTGCATAAAAATCCTTAGTTTCTATATGTATACAATATAAACTAATTTTGAGAATTGGTTTGATAAAATGCCTAATGATGTGGTAAATTAGATTTATCTTAATTATTATTAATTATCTTTATTTAAATTCAACTAAGATGTTGTATATATTTATTTTTATTTTAATATAAAGTTGGACTTTAAATTTTTATTGATTCTAATTTTATTTATTATAGGTGAAAATAATCAAGTAATTAATTAAACTAAGTAAAAAAATAAAATGATAAAAATATCTTAAAATATAAAATAATAAAATTTAATTAACTAATAAAAAATAATCATATAATATAAATAAATAAAATCATAATAAATTAAAATAATTTAGAATTTATATTTTTAAATTTTATTTAAATATATAAATAGATATTTATTATAAGTAATGCAATCTTAACTTTAATTTTATGTACAATTATTTAATAAGTGGTTCTTTAAGCTAATGTTGAATATACCTATGTAAGCTCATATTTACATGTTAGATTAATAAACATTATTTTTTTTTATTTTTTGTGATCCTTGTGAATTGTTTTTAATTCTCTTGCAATCTAATAGCAACTTAAAAATCATTACATGTCAAAGACACGGACTAGAAAAAGATGCTTAAATCAGTGAAATCTATGTCAAAAGAAAGTAACAAAATAGAAATAAGAAAGTATATATATTAAAAAAAAAAATTAGAATCTATAAACATTATAAAATTTAAAAACATATTATATATTTTGATTGGATTTTATGTACTATAAGCAATTATAATATGAAAATGTTATATCTTGCCATCAATCTAAAGAAAAACATGTCGTTCTTGAAGATCTTCATTTTTATTCCATCATCTTGATGGTTGTGATAGTGGTAATGTTTCGTTTGATAAGTCAGCAAATAATGGCTATTAAACTAAATTTGTTGGTTATTGACTCTCCATTTTTTTGGCACAAACAAATTGAAAGAAATAACAAACAATGATATAAGATAGAATAAAACCTCTATTGAACCTGTTTTGTTTTGTAACAAAGATTTTCTTGACTTTTCATTTTGGTTTTGAAGGATGTTATCAATTAAACGCATTGAATTTTGCTAATGCATTTGCTAGACTCCTACATGGCTTTTATGTGCATTCACTAGTATCGTATTCGCAATAATGTATAAGATATTCTAACTAATTTTGGTGCTGCTTTGAATCTAAGACCTCTTCCATCTCAAATTCTTTATTATTCTCCACTTTTGTATGAGGTGGTGGCATTTGTCTTCTTTCTTGTATATCCACTATCTTGTTTGATTCAAGTAGTAATATGTAGAATACCAGATGGATCTTTACAGATTTTGGTAGGCATAATTGATAAGCAACTAGATTGATCTATTTACAAATGAAAAATGGTCCAAGCTCACAATAATTCAACTTGTCACAAGATCAAATAGTCTTGATATTACGAAAAAATAACCATACCTTATTGCCCACATAGAATTGGAGTTGTTCTTTGTAATAAACATCTGCATTGATCTTTTATTGTTTTTGAACTTCTTTTAATTATACTTTTATTGTTATATGTAGCTTTGACAATTGATTTGCCAAATCTTTTGCTTCAAGATTGTTAGCTATTGAAAAGTCAAAAGTATCAAGTTATGGATAATTACCATAAATGATAAAGAATGGAGTTTATTGAGTAGAAGAATGTATCAAATTATTATAAGCAAAGTCTGCTAATGGCAAAAGAATTGTCCAATCATCTTGATGATAGTTGATGGTACATTTCAAATATTGCTTTAAAATTTGATTTACCTATTCCATTTGTTTATTGGTTTAAGGGTGGAAAGCTGAAGATATTTTTATATCCATCTTGAATATTTTAAAAAAGATTCTTTAAAATCTTGATACAAATTATATCTCTCTATTTGATATAATATCCCTTGATAATCCATGATAGCAATAGATATTATCAAAGAAGAGTTTAACTATTTCTTCACCTGTAATAGATTTTATACATAGCACCAAATATTTCATCTTGGTGAAAAAATCTATAATCACAATTATAGTATCATATAAATTTGAATTTGGAAGATCTATGATAAAATCCATAGAAACAAAAGATCATGGTTGTTCTTATATAGGTAATGGTTAAAAAAGTCTGTAAGGTTGATGACTAGGGATTTTTAATCTTGAACAAATATTGTATGACTATACAAATTCTTTAACAGCCTTTCATATTTGGAGCCACTAAAAATCTATTGATATTAGCTCCTAAGTCTTATTGTAATCAAAATGTCTTGCTACAGGGAAGTTGTAACAAGCTTCAAGAGCATGGAGTCATGCTTCACCTTCTAGAGCATATAGGCATTCTTCAAAATAAAGTAGATTGTTCTTAAACTTGAACTAAGAAGTATCATGAGACTTAGATAAATTATTCTTAATCTCATGAATAAGAGGATTTGAAGATATACTTAATTAAACTTATTTGAAAAAAGTTGAATCAACAATCAATGTTGATTTCATTGCTCAAAGATGAAATTGCTCCAATTTCAAGAAAATTATTCTTTGTTGATCAAAAGCTAAATTTCCTTCTTTTGGTACAAGATAAGAACATCTAAAAAGGGCATCGGATAGACCTTGTTGTTTTCTTAACCAATAAGTGATAATGAACCCAAATCTTGACAAAGACATGCTCCAACAAGCTTGACAACGATTCAACATATCTATTGACATAAAATATTCAAAATTCTTGTGATTTGTATATATGGTGACTAAATTAGAAGGGCCTTCTAGATAATGTCACCTTTCTTTTAAAAGAATCCACAATTACAAAAAGTTTTTTTATCATGGATTTTGTAATCAATCTTTATTACAAAACTTTTTTTGGAATAAAAAGCTATTAGGTGGAATTTATCATCTACTCCCATTTGAGACAATAATGTATTTAAAATAAAGTCTGATGTATCTATTTCTATAAAAAAAATGCCTTAAAAAAGTCAATGCAATATAAGATTGATACAGAAGTGAAAGTTGTCTTCAAAGCTTCAAATAATGATTCTACTTCTTTACTCTATTTGAGTTTGTTTTAACATGTTAAGTATGTAAGTATCAAGGACATGATCTAAAATAGACACGTAAGTTAATAAAAAACTATGTCAAAAGAAAATAACAAGATAGAAATAAAAAAATATGTATATTCAAGAAGAAATTGGAATGGCTATTGTCAAAGACTAAGAAAATACATGGGACTCTTAAACTAGACTAGAAGCAAGAAAAGAATTGATTAGAGTGAAGAAGGCGTCACTCTTGTCTTTATTTATACTATCTATCTAAGAGATACGTGGCGGTATTTTATAGATCTCTTACATGTGTATAATTTACAAGATACGTGTCAAATTTGTAAGACAAGTTTTTCACATGTGCGCCATGTATTTAGCTTGTTCCACAAGCTATCAACATGTGCGACACGTGGCTACTTTGTTGACCAAGTTTCTAACCTATCAATCACCTATAGACATGTATAAAGGTGATTTTGCATCTATGAAGCTTTTAAGAAGCTTCTTTCTAAGATATTATCAAATTAACTTATTTAACCTACTTCTATTAATCTATATTAATTAGATAGTTATTAGAATAAATCTTATGTCTGTGACAGTAAGTGAAGCTGCAACTTGAGAAAAGTTCTTAATAAAGATTTGATAGTAATTGGAAAATCTCAAAAAGTATTGTACATTCATTATTGTTCTTAAAATCTTCCAATCCATGATTGTTTAGACTTTCTTAAGATCCATCTTGAGACCATCATTTGAAATGATGTATCTTAAGAAGTCAACTTGAGTAGTGTGAAATACATACTTTTCTATCTTGGTATATAAGCTTGTATCTCTAAAGTTTTATAACACATGACAAACATAAAGTGCATATTCTTCTATGCTTTTAGAATAGATTAAAATATCATTTAAATAAAAGACAATAAAATCATCAAGAAATTCACAAAATATGTCATTTATAAGTTGTTGAAAAGCCATTTGTACATTTGTAAGTCCAAAAGGCATGACGTTATATTTGAAATGTCCATATCTTATTAGAAATTCATTCTTTCATTCATTTCCTTCTTTGATGCATATTAGGTTGTATGTTCTTTGTAGATCTATTTTTGTATAGATCTTTGTTTGATTCAATTAATCAAAAAGTTTAGATATTAAAGATAGAGGATATCTATTCTTAATAGTAATCTTGTTGAGCCTTCAATAATCTATACACATCTATAGTGATCCGTTTTCTTTTTTTAATAAATAAGATAGGAGCTTGTTGTCGTGTTGTGGTTCGGTTACTATGTGAAAAAATTGTATATGTATATTTAATGTACAATTTACTACATAGCTAAATGAGAGCCATATCAGTGGACTTTTATTGGTTATAGGATGTGATTAGGTTGCTAGTTTAGAAAGGATCTATTAAAAGGATTATTATTAAGGTTTATACAACCTTATTTTCTTTTAGTAGTGACTTTTGAAGTTAATTTTATATGGATAATAACTTGTATATATCTTAAGTCACCTATGTTAGACATTGGTGATCCTTAAGATCTTATTTACTTCTTTTATTTGGTGCTTAAAGCACCAAGTATGTAAATCTTATAAGAAGAAGGGTTAGAAAAGGGTTTTTAGTGTAAAAAGGGTAGTTTGGCCATCCATGTGGATGAATAGAGGTGGATGATAGAAATCTCTATTCTAATTGGCCAAAAATCATGCCCAATGGGCTTCAAGGAGGCTGCCCGAGGGTTTATTAGGAGTTAGGGTTTGTTTTTCGAAGGAGTCGAACATCAGAGGCAAGGGTCATCAGGTTTAGGTTTTTGGGTATGGTTTAGGTGCAAATCTTGCATGATTTGGACTTTTAATGAAGAAGTTATAGGCGCTCAAAGTTAGGGTGTCGATTTTGGACCTACTGT
Source organism: Physcomitrellopsis africana (assembly GCA_036785485.1). Taxonomy (NCBI): domain Eukaryota; kingdom Viridiplantae; phylum Streptophyta; class Bryopsida; order Funariales; family Funariaceae; genus Physcomitrellopsis; species Physcomitrellopsis africana. The sequence goes on from JAWRVF010000547.1 coordinate 47,921, forward strand.
CACTCTTTTGGGTATATCTCGCGCATACAGAGAGAAATCAAAGATCGGCAACTATGGTTGGAAAGCGCACTTTCTTGGCTACACTTTTTATGTACAGCTTGATAAAATCCAAGCTAGGGTCAAGGAGATATTGCGAGTTGAAGTCAGTGCTTGTAAGCTATAGGCAGTAAGTGACTCTGCTTAACTAGCGGTTACATTTATTGCTATATCTTAGTCAATTTGAAAGATTTTTGGCTCAAAATTTTCAGGAGTATATATGTTTATGTCACAAGACTATGTGCAAAATTTTTGTGGCATTAGGGTTTTGGGTTTGTGAGATATAGAGAAAATAGTGCTCAGGTGTCTCTGAGCTAGGGTTTTAAGCACCTGCTAGGGGTTTTGAGATATCAAACGATCGGAAGTATATTTGCAGTTGAATTTTTTTTGTGGTAAAGCTTAAAGATGAATTCTACCTTTCCTGAAAGTTTGAAGAAAACTGAACGGCTAGATCAGAAGATATGATTTTCTAAAGTTTGGAAAGAAAAACATCCTTTGCGGGAAAATATATTTTTAAGGGTTTTTGTTGCAAATTTGGACTTTTGTGCATACTAAAGGTGTTTTTGGGAGCCAAGACTTTATGGAGGTGTAAAAGGTGGATGTATAGAGCCATGATATGATTTTGATATATAGATGAGTCTTTAAAAGGTTTTTAAGGATTTTCTACATATCATAGAGAAAACTTATGTACAAACCTACTTAAAAATAAGAGGTTTTAATCATACAAAATCTTTTTCTTATATTATCGTGTACATTTGTCCTTCTTATTAAGGACAAATAACTCATTAGAGTTTAGCCAATAAATATTAAATAAAATTCTCTACAGCTAGGTACCCGGTGTATTCTTAGATAGAAGTTCACGCCACGCGACATCGTGATGGAAATTTTGAATGGCATATGAAATTCTTGACCAAGTTCTCATCAATATATTTCTTGAATTCTGCCAATTCACTTTGTGATAAACTATAGATTTGTCCAAATAGAGGTTGAATTCCCTCTTTGAGATTAATTGAGCGATCATATGGACGATGCTTCAAAAAAATATCTACATTCTTCTTTTCTAAAATATCTTAATAATCTTGATATTGGCTTCGAATGCCACTTGAAGTCTTTTCATTATCAAAAATATATATAGCATAAATAATAAAAGATAATCCTTCTTTTGCTACATTCATAAAAGTTTTTGCACCTACAAGTATAAGTTTTATTATACTAGAGTTATGGCTTTTTACTTGATTAACAAGATTCTTATTAATACTTCAAAAAAGTCAAGTCTATGAGAAATCTAATCTATTTCAAGATTATACTTCTCTAGCTATGATAAACCTAAAATGACTAGATTAGAGGAAGATTTAATTATATTAAAGATTACATAATTATTATGACCATCTATTGTTATATTTATAAAAAAGATTTCATAAGTAAAATTTTCAAAAGACAACAAATGACCATCTATGACTTTTATATATACAGGTTTAATTTTCTATATTGGAGGTATTCTATGACTATTAATAAATTCTTTATCTAAAAAATACGCTGAGGCTTCTAAATCAAACTTGCAAGAAAAGTTTTCTAAATGAGCACCACATACTTAGCTTGTTCTGCAAGCTACTAACATATGCTAGCAGTTTTTAACCTATCAATCACCTATAGACATGTATAAAGGTGAATTTATATCTATGAAGCTTCTAAGAAGCTTTTCTATAAGATATTATCAAATTAATCTATTTTTATCTATTTCTATCTATCTATATTAACTACATAATTATTCGAATAATTCTTATATCCATGACATTACATCAAACAATTTTAACTAGCTCAACAACAACATACATTATTAGAATCATATCAATACAACTACCAATATATTTATTCTATAGAAAATATTATTGAAGATAGTTTAAGAGAAATAATAGAGGATATTTTAAAGTGAAGTAACTAAAAAATAATTTTGGCAAGTTAACTAAGAGGCAACAATCTATGAATCCACTTCTCTCACAATTGTATACAATAAACATAAAGAAGATTATCAAACTCGATTACTAGGAAAGAGTGCTGATATATACATATTTTAAATTTTTTTATTATAAATTAATAATTATCAAATTATATTTTATAGATATTCAAAGTTAGATAAAAAATAGATTGTATTATATAATCTTATATTATACAATCTATTCTAAAGAAGATGGTATTACCATATGAGGATAAAATATATTATTCAATTTAAATTACAAGGTAGCATCAATTAAGAGTTATCTTTATTAATAGTGTGATTAAAAATAATAGAGGTATAATAAAAGACTTGCACGTTTTAAATAAGATACAATTTGTTCATTTGATTTTAACCTAGTAAATTAGTTAAGATAAAAGAAAATTAAATTAAATACTTGTATTGTTAATTTTTTTATCTTTCCAATTATACTAAAACCACAAATTTTGAATTTAATATAAAGAAGTTATAATAATTTAAAAAATAAAAAGTAATAAGAAAAAAAAAATTAGATAATTGAAATTTACCTCAAGAATAAGTTGATCATACAATCAAAGATTCAAGTCTCACCAAGGCATACAAGTGGTATATAAGATGTCCTAAATGGGCCTTAAGGCCATACTCTTATCCTCCTACCTACTTCCAAGGTGCTATTATCCATATGGAATTAATACACATCAATTTCCTACTAGTTGTTAGTTATATTAGTTTCTTTTAATAAAACTATCTTTAGTTGCAAGTGAGACTTAACTATGGTGTTTAAAAATATCAAATAAATAATATATAAATATAAAGATCATTTTAAAATTTATTTTTAAAAAATAAATATGAAATATTATAAAATAGATAAAAACATAAAAATACTAGATCAAATAAAATAATTGCTTCTAAGACTTACTAAGACTTCAATTTTAAGATCTTTTATATTAAAAGACTCTCATTATTTGAAAAATCTTTTAAATCTTAATAAATAATTATGAAATCAAAATAATCTTATAAAATAGTAATTTTTTATAAAAACAATATTAAAATGATATTCTTAATGAATCTACCAATTAAAATGTATTGGTGGAATTTACACACTACTATCACCACACTTTTATTTGCACAATAAATACACATGTTGTATAATCAATTCTTTTTTATATATAAGAAATAACTACAAGTTTGTAAGAAGGGACGAAATGCTAATGATTCTAAACAACAAATATTCTAATTAATCTATAATTTTATTTTTTTATTTTTTTTATTTGAAAAATTTATAACTAATTTAATGCCTATTTGAATTTTATATGCAAAACAATCTTTGAAAGCTTAGAAGGAAATCCACAAATAAAAAAATAAATTTCCAATTAATTCAAAAACTATTTTTAATAACTTGATCTAAGAACCACCATTGAATAGAATACCAAAATATTACTCAACTTTTAAAAGTTCAAAGAAAATTAACTACTTATATGAAATACACACAATAAATAGCAAAAAAAATTTATAAAGAAGTTATATGAGATAAAAGTACCTAATGTAGATTTTAAATTTATCTTATTCTAGCAATCCAAGTCTTATAATTATTATTAGATTACACTCCATATTATGTATGTAAATTTTAGAAATTCCAAAACAATTGCTCCTTATGTAAATTTTGCATATTCAAGAATATTACAAAGCTATAAGAAAAAAATATAAGATTAAAAATTATTGTGAGGGTAGAATTTCATCCCTCAATCCAACTTATAAGATAGCCTCCCTTAAGAGTTGCTTGTAATTGGTGGTGTGAAGTGAAAGAAACAAATAGAAAGAATAACAAGAAGAACAATCATAAAACAAGTGAAATAAATGATATCAAACAAGTGTACAATTCAAACTAGGTCACAATCTGTTCACTACATTTTCACCTAATAAAAAGTAAAAGTAAAAAAGTAAAAGTTATAATTTTGAATAGATAATTTTTTCACCTTTCCAATGATATAAAAAACATATTAATCCAAGTTATTATGAGTAAGTTATGATAGTTCAAAGATATGAAGTAAATAATAGAAAAGTTAAGTGGAAAATTTCTACCTCAAGCATAACTTGCTTAAGAGATCATGAGTTTGAACCTCACCAAGGCTCACAAGTAGTGTATAAGGGTCTCTTAGAGAGGCCACGAGGCCTTAGTCTTATCCTCCTACCTACATCCAAGGTGCCACAACCCATATAGGACTTGTGCACCTTCTTTCCTACAAGGACTATACTAGCTGTTGGTCTTCCTATTTTCTACTAGTAAAACTCATTTTTTTGTAATTTTAACTTTGCCATGGTGTTCAAAAACATCCAATTAGCCTAGGAACCTTGTGTGGCCTTCAAATCTTGCTCCATTTCTTCATAATTGCTCCCAAGGTGGTAAAACTCATTTTTACCAAAGTCTTCAAAATTCTTCTAAAAATTCTTTAAAAATTCTTTAAAATTTCCAAATAAATTCTATGATACTTTTGAAATGATAAAATAAGTTTAAAATTATTTTATTCTACCTTGGTGATTTTTTATAATAAAAAAATTAATTTGAATCAACTAAAAATCCTATTTTTTTATGTAAATAACTAAAAAGATATGAGATTGATTTTTCATGCTTCTTTTATCTACTAAGTAACATTTATATATTTTTAATAAGTGGTACATAGTGATAGAAGGCCATTATAGATATTAGTTTTAATAACTAAATACTAATTTTTATAATTAAAAAATAATAATAATTCAACTATGATAATTGCCTCCAAGACTTATTAAGATTCTATTTCTTTCTTATTAATACTATTTTCTTTTATTTAGCATCTTCTAAACACATCTTTGCTTTATAATCATAATTTTGGCACTCTAAATGCATTCTTTTATCCTTAAATAATAAATGACTCAATTTGATAAATCTCACACATGGCGACCATTTGTGACGACTCGCAAAGGAGAAGAACTCTAATTTGACCTCTCAGAGTGCTATTGAATAACTAAGGAAATTGTGTACAAAATTTTTAACAACTATCCGAGATAAGAATGAGTGAATTTCTATTAATCTGAAGAAACTAAAGCATGTTTTGTTCTATAGAATTAAAGAAGGAAGAGAAAAAAAATTAAATTGAATCTAAGAATTAATAATTATGAAAAAAAGAAATCAAAATAAAAAATAAAAAGATAATATTTTCAAATTCCTCTTCAATATAAGAAGATTTTGGTATCAACCTTTTAAGGCCTATATATCCATTGGATATTAAGGTTGGTCTTTTCCTATACTAACACTAGTTCATTGGAATAGCCCATTTTTTCAACCAGATTCAAACTTGGGATGCTTTAGTAACAACCTTTTTTATGACCAATACTTCAATTCCTCTAGATGTTTGCCAAACACAAAATCATAAGTTCTAATATTCAATTATTTTTTATTTTTTTTCCAACCTCCTACCATCTTGTAAAAAGACCAACATGTTAGTCCTAAGAGTTTTGATCTTGTATTGTTTGTCAAAAGCAATGTTTCTTCTTCTTTGTATAGCCTCTATGTCTTGAAGACTCTGTCTTTAGGCCTCATCTAGACCTTCTAAACATTCCAATCTATCTATCAAAGATTATTTAGTTGACAATCTTTCTGTCAAAGCAATTCAAAGAGAAGGGATTTCAAACTCAATTGGTAAAATGGCTTCTATGCCATAAACCAAGGAAAATGGAGTGGCTTAAGTGGTCACCTTAAATGTAGTCCTATAAGTCTACAAAGCTGTAAGAAGCTTTTTATTTCAATTCTATTTAGAAATCGTTATGGTTTTTCTAAAGATATTAACTAAGATTTGATTCAACCTCTCCATATGTCTAAGATTTGATTCAGCCTCTCCATATGTCTATTGGTTTGAAGGTGATAAGAGGTAGTCTTCTTATGATCAATTTTAAACCATGAGGTTAAGTCTTCTATCACTTTATTTAAAAAAAGCTTATTCCTATCACTAATTAGGATTTTTGGATATCCAAACCTAGTGATAATCTACTCATAAAGGAACTTGGCTGCTTGCTTAGCATTGTTGGTCTTCATTGCCTTGGCCTCAACCTACTTGGTAAGGTACTCAGTTGCTACAACTATGTGCTTTATTCCACTAGTAAAATTTGGATGAATTCTTCCAATATAATCTATTTCCTATTTTTCAAATAGGACTAAAAGTAACAACACATGGAAGAGTAAGCTCATTTAGAGGTCATTTCTAACATATCTTTGACATACATCACATGTTTTGGTATACTTATAGGCATCTTGAAATAAAATGGACCTTCTAATATTCTATTTTAGATAAATGAAAAGGCAAGGTTTGGGTGGTTAAAAATTTGGTAATTAATTTATACCAAGTAGAGGTAGTTGAAACAACAAATAGACTTTTATCTATTAAGGTATCATCAATTGGGTCTTTGTCCATACATTTTGACAACTTAAATAAATGATCGGCTTGCATGTGCATCTTTCCTAACTTGTATTCTATTATATAATCAAATTCTTCTAATAGAAACATCCACCTTGCCAATCTACTACTCAATTTTGCCTTATTAATAAGGTACTTAATTACCATGTGGTCTACAAAGAATACTATTGGATTTAAGATGAAATAGTGTCTAAATTTTTTGATAGAAAAAACTATGACAAGGCATTCTCATTTTGTAGTAGTATAATTCCTCTCTACAAGATTTAATTGTCTACTAGCAAAGGCTATGGAATAGTCCTTTCCTCCTTTTCTATTTACTTGATACAAGATACTTCTTACCACTACAGATAAAGCAACACAAAGCATATGGAAAGGTAATGACCAATTGGGTGGTCATAAAATATAATATGTACTAAGCTTTGCTTTAAAAATATCAAATACCTCTTTGTATTTTTCACTCCACTTTAACTTCATATTTTTCTATTAAAGTCTGATAATAGGCATAGAGATAGTAGCATAGTCATGTATCACTTCCCGATACCATCTAATATGCTTTAAGGTTCTTTGTATCTCTTTTATTGTTGAAGGAGGTTTTAATTCCACAATCACTTTGACCTTCTTTGGATTTGGTTCTCTACCATTTTTCGATGCTACGTATCTAAATAAGACTCTCCTATTAACTGCTAAGAATATTTTATCAAGGTTTAAAGCAATCCTAGCTCTTTTACATCTTTGAAGATAAGACTTTACACAATCATGATGTGTTGTCTTAGAAGACAAGGTGCTAAAATCATCAATGAACACTGTCATTGATTTGTGTAGCAAGTTTAAGAAGGCAAATGACATTGCCCTTTGAAATGCCAAAAGAACATTATAAAGTCCAAAAGGCATGACCATATAGATGAAGGAGCCCCAAGATGTAATAAATGTTGTTTTGTGGTGATCCTCTGGGGCTTAAAAAAAATTCTAATTCTATCTTTGTAATACTAAATTTTCTTATTTAATTAATTTAAAATCCATAATCATATAAATTCTTAATTATTAAATTTTATTTTTAACTTATTTTTTATTGGAATTATTAAATGAGCCATATTTTAAGCCACAAATAGTTTTTAAAATTATCATATATTAATATAATAATTTCTCCTATTCAAAAATCACTATTCTTTTTTAATTGTTATTATAAATATTATCTATAATTTGATACTTTTGACTTTTTAAAAGTTGATAATCTTACAATAGAAGATTATGCATATTAAAAATTAGAATTTCATGCAACTGTTAAGATATATGTAAAAAAAGCTCAAAAATAATAAAAATTAGAATTTCATGCAACTGTTAAGATATATGTAAAAAAAGCTCAAAAATAATAAAAATCAATGCACATATCTTCAAAAACAAATCTCTATTTAAAGTTGGTGATAAAGTATAATCACTCTATTCTAATATCTAGACCAATTAACCTTGTGATAAGTAGATTCATTATAAGATTAGAATATTTATTATTCAAAAACAAATCATTTTAGTTTCATATTGGTTATAATTATTAGACTCAATAAAGATCCATCTTATTTTATATATTTTATAATTTCAACATTATAATATGATCAATATATTAAAAAAAGATCAATTAAAACCATCTTTTGATAAAATAGATAATAACCACAAGCTTAAAATAAAATAAAAAATATTGGATTCAAAGAAGTATCAAAATAAATTAGAATGTCTTGTATATTCTATTGCAAATATAATACTAGTGAAAATATATAGGAATAATCTAAAAATCTTAAAAATATGCCAAGAATGATTTTTTCTTAAAATCAAAAATATCCATTTAAACCAAGGATCAAATTTAAACAAAACGACAATTTGTTAAAAAAAATAAAATATAAAAAATAAATTTATTAATGAAATCTTTTGTATAGAGTATAAATAATAATTTATATCAAATTTTATTTAACAAATTTTAGACTTTATCAACTTGCAAAACAACTTCATTTCTTTTCATGAAACTTATCTATATAAAGATGGAAGAAAGAGGATATAATATAATAGATTTTTATACTACCTAATTAAATAAGGATACATAAAAATATGTTGTTTAAATAATGTATTCATTGAGAAATATTACAAAAACTCCTGAAATGAATATTGATTGTGATCATTCATTTAGATATGCCACAAAGATTCTATATGGCTTTCTTCTTAGTTGATATATTGTAAATCCCATCAATGTATTTTAATTGGTAGATTCATTCAAAATGATGTTTTAATATTATTAAGAAAAGAAAATCTTAACTTGTAAGGTTTATTTGACTTTCTAAACATCAATTAAGATTTAAAAGATTTTATAAGCAATAAAAATCTTGTTAGATAAAAATCCATAAAATTGGAGTCTAAGTAAGTCTTGGAAGCAATTATCAAAGTCAATCTAGTATTTTTTATATTTTTTCCTTCTTTGTGATAATTTATATTTGGTTCTTGACATTAACATCTAAAATAGTCTTTTTCTTATATGTATTACTTATTAAAAACTTGTAAATAATAGTTAATAAGTAAGAGAAGCATGAAAAAGAAAATCAAAACTTTTTAGTTAGTCATGTCAAGAAGAGGATTTTTGGTTGATTTTAATCGATTTTGGTCCTAACACAAACTACCAAAATTTAATAAAATAATCTTTATAAAGTATTAGCATCTAAAAGTTGTTAAAATATTTTATAATCCATTTATAATTATTTATTAATTTTTATAATATATTTTAAAGACTTTTATAAAAATAATTTTATTAAACTTTGGAGGCTATTATGAAGAAGTGGTACAAGACTTGAAGACCTTGTAAGGTATATAAACTAATTGCGTGTATTTCTAATACCATGGTAAAGTCAAATTTTGCAAAACAAATAGTTTTGCTTGGAGAAACTAGAATGACTAGTAGCTAATAGAAAATTGAGTACATATGTTCCATTTGGATTATAGCACTTTAGAGGTAGGTAGGAAGATAAGACTAAGGTCTTGTGGCTTTTCTAAGACATCCTATACACCACTTGTGAACCTTGGTGAGACTCAAATCCTTGATCACATAATCAAGTTATCATTGAAGTAAACCTCAATCGCCTATTTTTATTTTTATTTTTATTTCTTTTATTTTTTTACTTCTTATTTTAAAATTATCATGACTTTTTTTTAATAATTCCATTTTTCTTGATTATATTGTCATTGAAGAGATAAAAGAATCACCTTAAAAAATATGCATATTTTATTTTTATTTCTTATCATTTATCAAGTTAAAATCCAATAAACAAATTATATCTACTTTTTTAATATGTATTTTTTTTTTATTATTATACTTTTACCTATTCTTTTTTCTTTGTTTTTTCTTTTTGCATTTTTGATTGTGTTTCTTAAATCCCATTACTAACCACAAACAACTCTTAATTGAATCTTCCTTGTCATTTGGATTGAAAGATAAATTTTGCTCCCAAATTTATATATATGCAAGCAATACTAATATTATATTCAATCTTGTTAATGCCTTTCTTGTAACCTTGTCTTGATTTAAGTTTCTTTAATTCATTGTAGTTGGTAATAATAATTCTAATGTCTTTTTATTTTATTAATATATTTTACAAACTTTTTTTTTCTTCTTTTAGTTGTATATGAATTTTCTATCTTTTTAGAAGTCTATCTAGATTTTTAGAAGATCCTTGATACCAAACATCTTTCAAGTGCATTGAAAAACTTTTGTGATTTTTAAAATATGTAACAAATCACAAGTGTCTTTGTGATTATAGATAAAAACTTTATCTATAATCTTGGGTCCAAAACCTATTTCATACACACAAAAACTCAACCAAACAAGAACACATCCTACACCCTACAAGTTGATTTTGAACCAAAGACACTTTATACACACACACAAGGGATTTACATCGAGTTGTAACACCTCAAACATCGCCTCACATATTAACATACCTCGTCTGCATTTCGGAATACACCCTACTAGATGTGTTCATTCATCACATCAACATATGTTATCAAATTCCTACATCAACTACCAAGCTTGGTTTCAGTTTCTCCGCCTCCTGATCCACGCTTGCCTCATCTACCTCAATCCCTGCATTGGTTTCCTTGATGAAAAACCGTACGCAGTTCTTGGACACCCCGGAAAGGAGTTGCTCTCTATGTCTACGTTTGGAGGGATTGTGCTTCCACTTTCCGCCCGATGTCGAGTCATTTTGCTCAGGCTGGTCAACTACAGTGGTGCGCCTCTCTCCCGTCCCCCCTCCATTACTTCCGAATCCGGAGGGTCCGTCTTGCTTCTAGTGAATCCAGCAACCACGTGTGCATAGAATAATCCACCCATGTAAGACCCTCACCTGTCAGATCATTCCGACACAACAAACTGTTGTACTTGCACAGTCCCTCAACCGTCATCGTCGGGGTGGACACCAAGGATCTTTTTCGATCCTCACCCCACTTCCTCTCTCATCCAAATGCGGCTTGGTTTCCACGATCACTACCCACTACTCCAGTTCCTCCGCGACTATTGCCTGGCTAAACGCCCAGTTAAGAAGTAGTGTTTCACTCGAACCACTCACAAGTGTTATGCTTCACAGTATCCTAATTTCGCTTCAAACACAAACAACTTCCGCCATATTACTGCAGCAACAACATAACAAGATCAACACCGTGAATGGAGAGCTACTTGGCCATCCTGACGCACAATAACTGAAGATTAAAACCATGAATCTGTTTCAGGCCAAAGCCAGCCTGGGAGGTTAATCTAGTTTTACTTTCACCCTTTGCTATTGTTTCTGTACGAAAAGGGTGGAGAACCTCTGTACAGTGCTATCCTTACCCTTACTATATTCCTTTCTGCAGTTGTGTGTTTGGTAACCTTATCGACCCTACCAGCTATGAAGCTTTTTACTACAATCTTCTCTGTATTATGAGCTTGGAAGCAATGGTATCCTTATCCTTTACCTGCTGTCCTATTGTTACTACACCGTCCTCGTCACGTAGGATGTCCCCGTCTGGAATGTACACAAGGGTCTCGTTCATATCCTTGTTTTCTACAATCTCGACAATCTCATATTTAATGCTGGAGAACAGCCCTCTATCTATTGCAGACTTGTTGAACAACGAAGAATCCTCCTGATTGTATCCAGAGTATGATAATACAGCAACCACCACATTCACTCCGTTGTACTCTCTTATTGTGTTTGATACTATAGTTGTGCATATTGGTTTCTGAGCATATGTCAACACCTTCGATTGCAGAAACTAATCTTCAGCTACGAATAGCATACGCATTACCCATGGATATACAGTAACAGCTCTTGTGCACGGCGTTCAGCAGTGGGTGAAGAGACGTATGACGATTTTGACAGAAATGGATAAACCAAAGCTTAAACCAGCAGTGCAAAGCCCGAGATTGAGTTCCGGTCTCGGCAACCAGCTTGTCCCTGATGCGCGCTTGTGAATCACATCAGATGGCCGCCCGCGACCTCGTAGCCTTCGCGATGGTCCAAGTCACGTGAGTGCCGGTTCACAAGTCAATCACGTCGCATGACCGATGCGCATGGAGGTGTGATCATGCGAACTCCTGGCGGACCACGTTACGTGCAGCACGATACGGGCACGAGTGCGGGGGGTCCGGCGGAGCTGTTGGCTGAGGGGAGAATGTCACCAAAACACCGCGTTCACCGTTCCCCGGATTGGCATTCGCTTCAATGCTCCGCCTGTACTCTCAACGTGCCTCATCAACGCCACCGGAACCCGCTTCCCGCAGCCGCAAATCGCAGCGATCACCAGCGACCTGCTCAGCAGACCTCGCACGTCCAGCACAGGCTTCCGACACTTGGCCAGCTTCCAAAACCCGCCCAGCACAGGGCGCGAGGATGGCGCCCAAACCACCGGTTGTGTCCGGCGCCACCGCCCAATCCTTTGGCCACATCGATGAGTTAGCGGAGTGCTGTGTGTTGCGCCAGGTACTGCATCAACTGGGCCGATTCCTCGTCCGCATGCGGTGTTGCACTTTTGTGCACGTAGCCGGGCAAAGGCCCCAACACATTGACGGCATGTTCGAACCCCGGCAAAGCGAGCCGCGGTTCTGCAAGGCACACGCAGGCGCCGCGCCTAGGCTCCCCGGTACAGCCGCAGGCAGCACATAAGCGAGGGGCGGCATTGCTGTTCTCCACACTCATCCAGTTCCATCGCCTCTCGCATTCTCGCGTCCCAACTGTTGGTCGCTGCATCCGAAGCACAGGCCGATCAGGTCCTGCCTCTGCGTCCGTTCACGTCCTGCTCGACAACTTCCGTCGAGACTCTCCAGCGCAGGAGCATGGCGTCGGCCGGGAGGAGCTCTCTGGCACCCCTGCTGTTGGTGATCGCCGTGCTGGCGGGGACATGTGCTCCGGGCGCCTTCGCAGCAGGCACAACCGTGGTGGTTACAAACGGCTGCCCCAACTTGATCCTGATCAGCGCGGCGCTCAAACTGCCTGTGCCTTTGCCTGTGTCTCTGCCGACCATTGACATTGAAGTGGGCGCAAACGCGGTTGCCACGGTGAAACTGGCTTTGCTGCTCGACTTCCTGGACTTCATCAAGCTCACCATCTCCGGGAAAGTGTACACCATCCCCGCCGCCGACATCGTGGCGAAGATCGGAAATTTTGCTGCCATCGTCGGAATCGAGGTCCTCTGCAATGCCCCCACGCCCTGCGGACACACGTTCATCACCGTTAAAATTACTGCCAACGTTCTGGGTAAAGTGGTGACGGCGGTGATCTGCATACCTAAGTGATAGGCCCTGAGTGCTGCTGCAGTGCGCACGGAAGCCTTCAACTTCAGGCCGAGGAAGGTGGGTCGAATAACCGCTCAGAGCGGGAGAGGGGAGGTGGAGGCAGCGGCACATGGGACCTTGATCACGATCATCACCATGGTGGTGGGGACCGGATATCGACCAAAGTGTAGCGGGCAGATCCTATTCTGCAGACACCATGCTCCTGTAGGACGTATGCTTGATGAGAGACCGTGACTTGGGCGAGGGGTTTGCGCATCACAATCGGCATTGTAGCGACTGCGCCGGAACACCCACGGCCTCATCAGTGGGGTGCCGGTGGAATGCAGTTCCTCAAGTGCTGCGATTGCATTGTGTATCGAGATAGCTGGTGTTTTGTCCAGCTGAGAATAAAACGTGTCATGCCTCCAGTCATCCGCGCTGTGTGTCTTGAGCCTGTCCAACCTGTGTCGCGTTCGCTGGGATAACGTCACTCACACTGAGGAGTTGTGGCATGGCTGTGTCATGAAATCGTTGCGTGTCTCACTCTTCTACTGGTGGCACTTCGGGCTTACCACGTGCTGTTGGGCGGGTGTTGAACGCTCGAAGCGCTTGAAAGGAGCTACGTTGCCGCCGGATTCGTTTTCCGCTGGATTGAGGCACTTTCGCCGCAACCCGACGGACACGGATGTGCTCGTTGCACACAGCTGGCATGCCTTCGATTCCCAAGTCGCAATGTTTGAGGGTGGGGAATGCGGCCGCCACCCACAAAGGATTGCGATGCGAACCGTGGATGAGATCCACCCACGGAACGGCCTGACAACGATTCTGGCCTGAGTGTGGGGACCACTCTCCTCGCGGTCCAAAGGAGGTTCAGCGGTGGATAGAACCCATTCACCCTGGGCTCAGCTCCTCAGAATTCTGGAGACTTTGCCGCTCGATTGCACCCGCATGGGTCGTGGGAGGGCAAGGCACTGCGGCGACCGGCCTCAGTGTGGCCCACCATGCAAGCTAACACACAACCGTTAGGCGAGCATCACGGCGAGGATGATCACCGAGCCTGCGCGACTTAGGAGACTTGCAATCCCAGCACTCAAGCCGGGATACAAAGAGTGCGCGGCGAGGGCACCCTCGCGACAGAACAACAAACAACACAGCCAGTTTTATAGCCACACATTAGTTGGATTTGCTTCTCCATGACTACATCGCTATGATTGAGCATTGACTCTGGTGTGTCACATCATGTGACCTAATCTGGGCCTACACCATCTCTATTCCCCGTGCTCTGTTTAACGATGGGTACTTTGGTATTCAGCCAGTGCATTTGTATTCTCAACGGTTGTTTTTTTTGGTATCAAATTCAACAGTATTCTAAGAATTCTCTATTGTAATACTGTAATTGTTGTTTTCATATAGCAATGAGGTTTGTGCATAATATGTAATTCTCTAGGTTTTCCAACTTTATTAGAAGCAATTTTAGCATACAAAAAATGGAACTAAATTTCTTGATGCTTTTTTTCTTTTATGCATTGCCAAAATGTTGAACACCATTATCATCATTTGTTTTATGTTTATAGTAAAAATTACTTTTATAATGATTTTAGATAAGTCATCTCTTAATAGCAATATAAACTTGAATCATCTCAAATTGTAGTATTATTTTGCAATTTTTTCAATCCATTATTACAAATTCTTGGCAAACTATTTCATTTTACATTGAGTTGCATTGCCTCCAGATTAATTGTTTTGGATCTTAACATCCATTTTTTATTTGAATATTCAATATGTATTGAAAGCAATATGTATTAAAAATATAATGTATAAATTCAATGTCATTAATTATTCAAATAATTAATTAGAAATAGCTAAATTTAGATATCACTTGATAATTTATTGTTTGAAAATAGGACAATATTTCCAACTTCTTCCAATAAAAATGAATGGTGATAAATTAAAAGAAGTCATCTATAAACAATATAAATAAAAAAGCTCTACTATGAAAAAATAATAAAATAAATAGCCACTTGCAATAGAAATTATAACCAACTAATACTTCAAGTGTTAGTGCATAAGTGGCAAGTGATAGAAGAAAATGAGTTTTATTTTGTTTTCTAAAATAATAACTAATATAGAATGGTCAATTTGGTAGAAGCTTTGTAGCCAAAGTGGAGACCATATCTATGATGGATGTCTATATTACTTAAGTATATAGAAGTAAATTAAAATAAGTAAAAATATGTAGAGCAAATTTAATAATCTATATCTTTTTTGAATAATATTGAAGAAGTGGTTTAGATATAAATTTAGATTTTTAGATTCATATATAAAATTATCTAAAATCTATCTTAAGCGCCTATCAAATAGGATGAACTTTAAGCTACAAGAGACAACACCCTCAATTCCTCTTACTAAGCAAGAATTAGAATAATGTTCCAACTGTCGTATTGTAATTCTTTATAGTATGTAAAAATTAACTAAAATATATAATATGTTCATAAGTTCTAATATGTGTTAGAATAGTTAGTTGATTATATTAAAGAGAGGTGGTATAACAAACTTTATTTTGGTTTTTTTTACTTAGTTTGATTATGGCATTTAAATTATATAGGACCTAAATATTTAGCATGAAGCCTTGAGAGAAGATTAGAGGCCAAAGATGAAGAATTAAACTACCAAGAGGCTTATTTGGAAGGTTGAAGATAAAATATGGATGAATAAAGGCAAGGGGTGAAGCTCTTTATTCCTATTGATCAATGGTCATGCCCAATAGGCTTTGAGGAGGCTATCTAAAACAAGAACAAGGATTTTAGCAACTTCAAAGAGAACATTCAAAAATCAAAGACTAGGGCTAAAAATATTATTTTTTGTATTATAATTTTGTAGTAAGAATTAAAAGATTTGGAGTTTTTATGAGAGAGGAGTAGGTACTTGAAATTAAGATATACAAATTGTACCTACTGTCACTCTTTTAAAGATACTAAGAATTATATAAAAGCTTTTGGAAATCAAAAAGTGTGGCTAGTGAGGTGATTTCAAGATTTATATGTAATATACAAGAATTACTACATTTAGAGTGCTGAAGAAGGAGATATTAGAAGTCAAAGACAACAAATCGAATTCTAAGGCAGTAAGTAGACCGATTTATTGATTGTGATGGTTTTAGCCTTATCTTGAGCTTTTGGATGAAATTTTATCTACAAATTTCTAAAACGGTGTATTATTATGTTAAAAAGCTACACATCAAAGTTTCATAGCATTTTGATTTTTAGTTTGTGAGATATGAAGAACTTGGTATACAAGTATTTGTAAACAAGGATTTGAAGCTATTGTTAGGATTTTGGCGATATCTAAAGATTAGTAACGAATTAATGGTTGAAATTTATTGTGGTAGTTGTTCAAAATACATCAGTACTTCATGTAAATTTTGAGTGGATTTGAAGATTGGATTAAAAGTTATGGATTATTGAAGTTTGGAAATAATTCCTTTCCTATGGATGAATGAGGATTTTAGAATATTTTGTTCTATTTTGAGTATTTTGAGGAAATAAGAGTTATGTATTTGGTGTAATAGCCCTCTGAAGAAGTCTTTTATATAAATTTGGAGGTTTTGATATCTTAGATCTTAGTTGAGTAATTTGTGGCAGCTAGAAGCTCCGTACTTTCTTGAGGCAAATTCTCTTTACCATGACACTGCCTTCCTTTAAAATTCCTATAGAAGCAATTTTAATTACATGGCAAGCAAGCCTACCATACTAAACATATTAATTTAGGCAAAATACAAGATATTTTTATAACAATTAGATTATGTTGATTAAATATAAAAGAATATTTTTTTAAATTAATTAATATATTTGTTTTATTATTTTACTTTTTTTTTTCTACCACTTTTAAAACTTATAATTGGATCCCTAATTTAAAATTTAAAAAAAAAAAAAAAAAAAAAAAAAAACATTCGTGTTTATATTTATTTCGATTTTAATTCGAGTTATACTTTTATTTAAGTAAATAATACTAAAAATAAAATAAGTCACCATGTAGACGATATTATCATAAGTAAAGTACTAATAGTCAAAGGCTTGGCCTTTGAAATGTAGAAGATCCATCTTATGGATGAACCACAAGATCAAAGGCCAAGAGACATGGTCAAGAGAATAAAAGATCTATTAGAGAATACCTAAAAATTAGATAAGAATATAAAAAATATATCAAAGAATATTTTTATAATAGATAAGATGCCATAAGATATACTTGATATATCCTTTGATGAATGTAAAAATCAAAGCATGGAAATTGTCCATTAGGGCACCAACTACCACTTATAAGTGAAAGGTATTAGATGTAAGAGTCATTTTATTCTATACTTCTTTTTGTGTGCAATCCTTGCTGATGCTAAGTAATGGAATTTCTAACTTCTCTTTCTTCAATAGTTTTTTTAGTCTTGATTATATAATATTCTAATTTTTTAGCTTCTTATTTTTTTGATTATTTTCTAAACCATATATTACATAGAAATAGTTGTCAAAGCTAAACAAGTCTTATAGTTTTTTTTATCTTACTTTTAATATTAATGTTGGTTGGATCTTATTATCAAAGTCATATTTCATTTAATTCCAATAACCTTAGAATTATTAAATTTATAACAAAAAAAGAATTGAGTTGGTTGTTTGAATAAAAAAAAGGTCTTGAAACTAGTAGCATTGTCAAAAGCAAGATCATGCTAATTCCTTTTGTTGCATAAAAATCCTTAGTTTCTATATGTATATAATATTATCTAATTTTGAGAATTGGTTTGATAAAATGCCTACTGATGTTGCAAATTAGATTTATCTTAATTATTATCAATTATCTTTATTTATACTTAACTAAGATGTTGTATATATTTATTTTAATTTTAATATAAAGTTGGACTTTAGTTTTTTATTGATTCTAATTTTATTTATTATAGGTAAAAATAATCAAATAATTAATTAAACTAAATAAGAAAATAAAATGATAGAAACAATTTCAAATATAAAATGATAAAATTTAATTAACTAATACAAAATAATCACATAATATAAATAAATAAAATTATAATAAATTAAAATAATTTAGAATTTATATTTTTAAATTTTATTTAAATATATAAATAGATATTTATTATAAGTAATGCAATTTTAACTTCAACTTTATGTACAATTATTTGGTAAGTGGTTCTTTAAGCTAATGTTGAATATACCTATGTAAGCTCATATTTACATGTTAGATTAATAAATATTGGTTTTTTTTATTTTTTGTGGTCCTTGTGAATTATTTTTAATTCTCTTGCAATCTAATAGCAATTTTAAAGTTATTACATTTTAAAAATTCAGATTGGAAAAAGATGCATAAATCAATGAAATCTATGTCAAAAAAAAGTGGCAAAATAAAAATAAGAAAGTATATATATTAAAAAAAAATTAAAATCTATAAACATATTAGAATCTATAAACATATTATACATTTTGACTAGATTTTATATATTATAAGCAATTATAATATAACAATGTAGTATCTTGCCATCAATCCAAAGAAAAACATGTCGTTCTTGAAGATCTTCACTTTTATTCCATCATCTTGAAGGTTGTGATAGTGGTAATTTTTCATTTGGTAAGTCAGCAAATAATGGCTATTAAACTAAATTTGTTGGTTATTGACTCTCCATTTCTTTAGCACAAAAAAATTAAAAGAAATAACAAACATTGATATAAGATAGAATAAAACCTCTATTGAACTTGCTTTGTTTTATAACAAAGATTTTCTTGACTTTTCATTTTGATTTTAATGGATGTCATCAATAAAACGCATTGACTTTTGCTAATGCATTTGCTAGAGTCCTGGATGGCTTTTATGTACATTCATCAATATCATATTTGCACCAATGTATAAGATATTTCAACTAATTTTGGTGCCACCTTGAATCTAAGACCTCTTCTATTTCAAATTCTTCATTATTATTTACTTTTGTATGAGGTGGTGGTATTTGTCTTCTTATTTATAAATCCACTATCTTGTTTGATTCAAGTAGTGATATATAGAATACAAGATGGATATTCATAGATTTTGGTAGGCATAATTGATAAGCAACTAGATTGATCTATTTACAAATGAAAAATGGTCCAAACTCACAGTAATCCAACTTGTCACACGGTCAAATAGTCTTGATATTACGACAAAATAACCATACCTTAACGCCCACATAGAACTGGAAATGTTTTTTGTAATAAACATCTGCATTGATCTTTTATTGTTTTTGAACTTCTTTTAATTGTACTTTTATTGTTATATGTAGCTTTGATAATTGATTTGCCAAATCTTTTGCTTCAAGATTGTTAGCTTATGAAAAGTCAAAAGTATCAAGTTATGGATGATTACCATAATTGGCAAAGAATGGAGTTTGTTGAGTAAAAGAATGTATCAAATTATTATAAGCAAAATCTATTAATGGCAAAAAGATTCTCCAAAATCTTGATACAAATTATATCTCTCTATTTGATATAAAATCCTTTAATAATCCATGATAACAATAGATATTTTCAAAGAAGAGCTTAGTTGTTTATTCACATGTAACAAAATTTGTATTTAGCACAAAATGTTCCATCTTAGTGAAACAATCTATAATCACAAATAGAATGTCATATGAATTTAAATTTGAATATTAAATTGATATTCTTAATGAATCTACCAATTAAAATTATTATTAGATTACACTCCATATTATGTATGTAAATTTTAGAAATTCCAAAACAATTGCTCTTTATGTAAATTTTGCATATTCAAGAATATTACAAAGCTATAAAAAAAAAATATAAGATTAAAAATTATTGTGAGGGTAGAATTTCATCCCTCAATCCAACTTATAAGATAGCCTCCCTTAAGAGTTGCTTGTAATTGGTGGTGTGAAGTGAAAGAAACAAATAGAAAGAATAACAAGAAGAACAATCATAAAACAAGTGAAATAAATGATATCAAACAAGTGTACAATTCAAACTAGGTCACAATCTGTTCACTACATTTTCACCTAATAAAAAGTAAAAGTAAAAAAGTAAAAGTTATAATTTTGAATAGATAATTTTTTCACCTTTCCAATGATATAAAAAACATATTAATCCAAGTTATTATGAGTAAGTTATGATAGTTCAAAGATATGAAGTAAATAATAGAAAAGTTAAGTGGAAAATTTCTACCTCAAGCATAACTTGCTTAAGAGATCATGAGTTTGAACCTCACCAAGGCTCACAAGTAGTGTATAAGGGTCTCTTAGAGAGGCCACGAGGCCTTAGTCTTATCCTCCTACCTACATCCAAGGTGCCACAACCCATATAGGACTTGTGCACCTTCTTTCCTACAAGGACTATACTAGCTGTTGGTCTTCCTATTTTCTACTAGTAAAACTCATTTTTTTGTAATTTTAACTTTGCCATGGTGTTCAAAAACATCCAATTAGCCTAGGAACCTTGTGTGGCCTTCAAATCTTGCTCCATTTCTTCATAATTGCTCCCAAGGTGGTAAAACTCATTTTTACCAAAGTCTTCAAAATTCTTCTAAAAATTCTTTAAAAATTCTTTAAAATTTCCAAATAAATTCTATGATACTTTTGAAATGATAAAATAAGTTTAAAATTATTTTATTCTACCTTGGTGATTTTTTATAATAAAAAAATTAATTTGAATCAACTAAAAATCCTATTTTTTTATGTAAATAACTAAAAAGATATGAGATTGATTTTTCATGCTTCTTTTATCTACTAAGTAACATTTATATATTTTTAATAAGTGGTACATAGTGATAGAAGGCCATTATAGATATTAGTTTTAATAACTAAATACTAATTTTTATAATTAAAAAATAATAATAATTCAACTATGATAATTGCCTCCAAGACTTATTAAGATTCTATTTCTTTCTTATTAATACTATTTTCTTTTATTTAGCATCTTCTAAACACATCTTTGCTTTATAATCATAATTTTGGCACTCTAAATGCATTCTTTTATCCTTAAATAATAAATGACTCAATTTGATGACTCACACATGGCGACCATTTGTGACGACTCGCAAAGGAGAAGAACTCTAATTTGACCTCTCAGAGTGCTATTGAATAACTAAGGAAATTGTGTACAAAATTTTTAACAACTATCCGAGATAAGAATGAGTGAATTTCTATTAATCTGAAGAAACTAAAGCATGTTTTGTTCTATAGAATTAAAGAAGGAAGAGAAAAAAAATTAAATTGAATCTAAGAATTAATAATTATGAAAAAAAGAAATCAAAATAAAAAATAAAAAGATAATATTTTCAAATTCCTCTTCAATATAAGAAGATTTTGGTATCAACCTTTTAAGGCCTATATATCCATTGGATATTAAGGTTGGTCTTTTCCTATACTAACACTAGTTCATTGGAATAGCCCATTTTTTCAACCAGATTCAAACTTGGGATGCTTTAGTAACAACCTTTTTTATGACCAATACTTCAATTCCTCTAGATGTTTGCCAAACACAAAATCATAAGTTCTAATATTCAATTATTTTTTATTTTTTTTCCAACCTCCTACCATCTTGTAAAAAGACCAACATGTTAGTCCTAAGAGTTTTGATCTTGTATTGTTTGTCAAAAGCAATGTTTCTTCTTCTTTGTATAGCCTCTATGTCTTGAAGACTCTGTCTTTAGGCCTCATCTAGACCTTCTAAACATTCCAATCTATCTATCAAAGATTATTTAGTTGACAATCTTTCTGTCAAAGCAATTCAAAGAGAAGGGATTTCAAACTCAATTGGTAAAATGGCTTCTATGCCATAAACCAAGGAAAATGGAGTGGCTTAAGTGGTCACCTTAAATGTAGTCCTATAAGTCTACAAAGCTGTAAGAAGCTTTTTATTTCAATTCTATTTAGAAATCGTTATGGTTTTTCTAAAGATATTAACTAAGATTTGATTCAACCTCTCCATATGTCTAAGATTTGATTCAGCCTCTCCATATGTCTATTGGTTTGAAGGTGATAAGAGGTAGTCTTCTTATGATCAATTTTAAACCATGAGGTTAAGTCTTCTATCACTTTATTTAAAAAAAGCTTATTCCTATCACTAATTAGGATTTTTGGATATCCAAACCTAGTGATAATCTACTCATAAAGGAACTTGGCTGCTTGCTTAGCATTGTTGGTCTTCATTGCCTTGGCCTCAACCTACTTGGTAAGGTACTCAGTTGCTACAACTATGTGCTTTATTCCACTAGTAAAATTTGGATGAATTCTTCCAATATAATCTATTTCCTATTTTTCAAATAGGACTAAAAGTAACAACACATGGAAGAGTAAGCTCATTTAGAGGTCATTTCTAACATATCTTTGACATACATCACATGTTTTGGTATACTTATAGGCATCTTGAAATAAAATGGACCTTCTAATATTCTATTTTAGATAAATGAAAAGGCAAGGTTTGGGTGGTTAAAAATTTGGTAATTAATTTATACCAAGTAGAGGTAGTTGAAACAACAAATAGACTTTTATCTATTAAGGTATCATCAATTGGGTCTTTGTCCATACATTTTGACAACTTAAATAAATGATCGGCTTGCATGTGCATCTTTCCTAACTTGTATTCTATTATATAATCAAATTCTTCTAATAGAAACATCCACCTTGCCAATCTACTACTCAATTTTGCCTTATTAATAAGGTACTTAATTACCATGTGGTCTACAAAGAATACTATTGGATTTAAGATGAAATAGTGTCTAAATTTTTTGATAGAAAAAACTATGACAAGGCATTCTCATTTTGTAGTAGTATAATTCCTCTCTACAAGATTTAATTGTCTACTAGCAAAGGCTATGGAATAGTCCTTTCCTCCTTTTCTATTTACTTGATACAAGATACTTCTTACCACTACAGATAAAGCAACACAAAGCATATGGAAAGGTAATGACCAATTGGGTGGTCATAAAATATAATATGTACTAAGCTTTGCCTTAAAAATATCAAATACCTCTTTGTATTTTTCACTCCACTTTAACTTCATATTTTTCTATTAAAGTCTGATAATAGGCATAGAGATAGTAGCATAGTCATGTATCACTTCCCGATACCATCTAATATGCTTTAAGGTTCTTTGTATCTCTTTTATTGTTGAAGGAGGTTTTAATTCCACAATCACTTTGACCTTCTTTGGATTTGGTTCTCTACCATTTTTCGATGCTACGTATCTAAATAAGACTCTCCTATTAACTGCTAAGAATATTTTATCAAGGTTTAAAGCAATCCTAGCTCTTTTACATCTTTGAAGATAAGACTTTACACAATCATGATGTGTTGTCTTAGAAGACAAGGTGCTAAAATCATCAATGAACACTGTCATTGATTTGTGTAGCAAGTTTAAGAAGGCAAATGACATTGCCCTTTGAAATGCCAAAAGAACATTATAAAGTCCAAAAGGCATGACCATATAGATGAAGGAGCCCCAAGATGTAATAAATGTTGTTTTGTGGTGATCCTCTGGGGCTTAAAAAAAATTCTAATTCTATCTTTGTAATACTAAATTTTCTTATTTAATTAATTTAAAATCCATAATCATATAAATTCTTAATTATTAAATTTTATTTTTAACTTATTTTTTATTGGAATTATTAAATGAGCCATATTTTAAGCCACAAATAGTTTTTAAAATTATCATATATTAATATAATAATTTCTCCTATTCAAAAATCACTATTCTTTTTTAATTGTTATTATAAATATTATCTATAATTTGATACTTTTGACTTTTTAAAAGTTGATAATCTTACAATAGAAGATTATGCATATTAAAAATTAGAATTTCATGCAACTGTTAAGATATATGTAAAAAAAGCTCAAAAATAATAAAAATTAGAATTTCATGCAACTGTTAAGATATATGTAAAAAAAGCTCAAAAATAATAAAAATCAATGCACATATCTTCAAAAACAAATCTCTATTTAAAGTTGGTGATAAAGTATAATCACTCTATTCTAATATCTAGACCAATTAACCTTGTGATAAGTAGATTCATTATAAGATTAGAATATTTATTATTCAAAAACAAATCATTTTAGTTTCATATTGGTTATAATTATTAGACTCAATAAAGATCCATCTTATTTTATATATTTTATAATTTCAACATTATAATATGATCAATATATTAAAAAAAGATCAATTAAAACCATCTTTTGATAAAATAGATAATAACCACAAGCTTAAAATAAAATAAAAAATATTGGATTCAAAGAAGTATCAAAATAAATTAGAATGTCTTGTATATTCTATTGCAAATATAATACTAGTGAAAATATATAGGAATAATCTAAAAATCTTAAAAATATGCCAAGAATGATTTTTTCTTAAAATCAAAAATATCCATTTAAACCAAGGATCAAATTTAAACAAAACGACAATTTGTTAAAAAAAATAAAATATAAAAAATAAATTTATTAATGAAATCTTTTGTATAGAGTATAAATAATAATTTATATCAAATTTTATTTAACAAATTTTAGACTTTATCAACTTGCAAAACAACTTCATTTCTTTTCATGAAACTTATCTATATAAAGATGGAAGAAAGAGGATATAATATAATAGATTTTTATACTACCTAATTAAATAAGGATACATAAAAATATGTTGTTTAAATAATGTATTCATTGAGAAATATTACAAAAACTCCTGAAATGAATATTGATTGTGATCATTCATTTAGATATGCCACAAAGATTCTATATGGCTTTCTTCTTAGTTGATATATTGTAAATCCCATCAATGTATTTTAATTGGTAGATTCATTCAAAATGATGTTTTAATATTATTAAGAAAAGAAAATCTTAACTTGTAAGGTTTATTTGACTTTCTAAACATCAATTAAGATTTAAAAGATTTTATAAGCAATAAAAATCTTGTTAGATAAAAATCCATAAAATTGGAGTCTAAGTAAGTCTTGGAAGCAATTATCAAAGTCAATCTAGTATTTTTTATATTTTTTCCTTCTTTGTGATAATTTATATTTGGTTCTTGACATTAACATCTAAAATAGTCTTTTTCTTATATGTATTACTTATTAAAAACTTGTAAATAATAGTTAATAAGTAAGAGAAGCATGAAAAAGAAAATCAAAACTTTTTAGTTAGTCATGTCAAGAAGAGGATTTTTGGTTGATTTTAATCGATTTTGGTCCTAACACAAACTACCAAAATTTAATAAAATAATCTTTATAAAGTATTAGCATCTAAAAGTTGTTAAAATATTTTATAATCCATTTATAATTATTTATTAATTTTTATAATATATTTTAAAGACTTTTATAAAAATAATTTTATTAAACTTTGGAGGCTATTATGAAGAAGTGGTACAAGACTTGAAGACCTTGTAAGGTATATAAACTAATTGCGTGTATTTCTAATACCATGGTAAAGTCAAATTTTGCAAAACAAATAGTTTTGCTTGGAGAAACTAGAATGACTAGTAGCTAATAGAAAATTGAGTACATATGTTCCATTTGGATTATAGCACTTTAGAGGTAGGTAGGAAGATAAGACTAAGGTCTTGTGGCTTTTCTAAGACATCCTATACACCACTTGTGAACCTTGGTGAGACTCAAATCCTTGATCACATAATCAAGTTATCATTGAAGTAAACCTCAATCGCCTATTTTTATTTTTATTTTTATTTCTTTTATTTTTTTACTTCTTATTTTAAAATTATCATGACTTTTTTTTAATAATTCCATTTTTCTTGATTATATTGTCATTGAAGAGATAAAAGAATCACCTTAAAAAATATGCATATTTTATTTTTATTTCTTATCATTTATCAAGTTAAAATCCAATAAACAAATTATATCTACTTTTTTAATATGTATTTTTTTTTTATTATTATACTTTTACCTATTCTTTTTTCTTTGTTTTTTCTTTTTGCATTTTTGATTGTGTTTCTTAAATCCCATTACTAACCACAAACAACTCTTAATTGAATCTTCCTTGTCATTTGGATTGAAAGATAAATTTTGCTCCCAAATTTATATATATGCAAGCAATACTAATATTATATTCAATCTTGTTAATGCCTTTCTTGTAACCTTGTCTTGATTTAAGTTTCTTTAATTCATTGTAGTTGGTAATAATAATTCTAATGTCTTTTTATTTTATTAATATATTTTACAAACTTTTTTTTTCTTCTTTTAGTTGTATATGAATTTTCTATCTTTTTAGAAGTCTATCTAGATTTTTAGAAGATCCTTGATACCAAACATCTTTCAAGTGCATTGAAAAACTTTTGTGATTTTTAAAATATGTAACAAATCACAAGTGTCTTTGTGATTATAGATAAAAACTTTATCTATAATCTTGGGTCCAAAACCTATTTCATACACACAAAAACTCAACCAAACAAGAACACATCCTACACCCTACAAGTTGATTTTGAACCAAAGACACTTTATACACACACACAAGGGATTTACATCGAGTTGTAACACCTCAAACATCGCCTCACATATTAACATACCTCGTCTGCATTTCGGAATACACCCTACTAGATGTGTTCATTCATCACATCAACATATGTTATCAAATTCCTACATCAACTACCAAGCTTGGTTTCAGTTTCTCCGCCTCCTGATCCACGCTTGCCTCATCTACCTCAATCCCTGCATTGGTTTCCTTG
Organism: Physcomitrellopsis africana; assembly: GCA_036785485.1. NCBI lineage: Eukaryota > Viridiplantae > Streptophyta > Bryopsida > Funariales > Funariaceae > Physcomitrellopsis > Physcomitrellopsis africana. Next base: position 74,855 of record JAWRVF010000547.1, read on the forward strand.
ATGAAAAACCGTACGCAGTTCTTGGACACCCCGGAAAGGAGTTGCTCTCTATGTCTACGTTTGGAGGGATTGTGCTTCCACTTTCCGCCCGATGTCGAGTCATTTTGCTCAGGCTGGTCAACTACAGTGGTGCGCCTCTCTCCCGTCCCCCCTCCATTACTTCCGAATCCGGAGGGTCCGTCTTGCTTCTAGTGAATCCAGCAACCACGTGTGCATAGAATAATCCACCCATGTAAGACCCTCACCTGTCAGATCATTCCGACACAACAAACTGTTGTACTTGCACAGTCCCTCAACCGTCATCGTCGGGGTGGACACCAAGGATCTTTTTCGATCCTCACCCCACTTCCTCTCTCATCCAAATGCGGCTTGGTTTCCACGATCACTACCCACTACTCCAGTTCCTCCGCGACTATTGCCTGGCTAAACGCCCAGTTAAGAAGTAGTGTTTCACTCGAACCACTCACAAGTGTTATGCTTCACAGTATCCTAATTTCGCTTCAAACACAAACAACTTCCGCCATATTACTGCAGCAACAACATAACAAGATCAACACCGTGAATGGAGAGCTACTTGGCCATCCTGACGCACAATAACTGAAGATTAAAACCATGAATCTGTTTCAGGCCAAAGCCAGCCTGGGAGGTTAATCTAGTTTTACTTTCACCCTTTGCTATTGTTTCTGTACGAAAAGGGTGGAGAACCTCTGTACAGTGCTATCCTTACCCTTACTATATTCCTTTCTGCAGTTGTGTGTTTGGTAACCTTATCGACCCTACCAGCTATGAAGCTTTTTACTACAATCTTCTCTGTATTATGAGCTTGGAAGCAATGGTATCCTTATCCTTTACCTGCTGTCCTATTGTTACTACACCGTCCTCGTCACGTAGGATGTCCCCGTCTGGAATGTACACAAGGGTCTCGTTCATATCCTTGTTTTCTACAATCTCGACAATCTCATATTTAATGCTGGAGAACAGCCCTCTATCTATTGCAGACTTGTTGAACAACGAAGAATCCTCCTGATTGTATCCAGAGTATGATAATACAGCAACCACCACATTCACTCCGTTGTACTCTCTTATTGTGTTTGATACTATAGTTGTGCATATTGGTTTCTGAGCATATGTCAACACCTTCGATTGCAGAAACTAATCTTCAGCTACGAATAGCATACGCATTACCCATGGATATACAGTAACAGCTCTTGTGCACGGCGTTCAGCAGTGGGTGAAGAGACGTATGACGATTTTGACAGAAATGGATAAACCAAAGCTTAAACCAGCAGTGCAAAGCCCGAGATTGAGTTCCGGTCTCGGCAACCAGCTTGTCCCTGATGCGCGCTTGTGAATCACATCAGATGGCCGCCCGCGACCTCGTAGCCTTCGCGATGGTCCAAGTCACGTGAGTGCCGGTTCACAAGTCAATCACGTCGCATGACCGATGCGCATGGAGGTGTGATCATGCGAACTCCTGGCGGACCACGTTACGTGCAGCACGATACGGGCACGAGTGCGGGGGGTCCGGCGGAGCTGTTGGCTGAGGGGAGAATGTCACCAAAACACCGCGTTCACCGTTCCCCGGATTGGCATTCGCTTCAATGCTCCGCCTGTACTCTCAACGTGCCTCATCAACGCCACCGGAACCCGCTTCCCGCAGCCGCAAATCGCAGCGATCACCAGCGACCTGCTCAGCAGACCTCGCACGTCCAGCACAGGCTTCCGACACTTGGCCAGCTTCCAAAACCCGCCCAGCACAGGGCGCGAGGATGGCGCCCAAACCACCGGTTGTGTCCGGCGCCACCGCCCAATCCTTTGGCCACATCGATGAGTTAGCGGAGTGCTGTGTGTTGCGCCAGGTACTGCATCAACTGGGCCGATTCCTCGTCCGCATGCGGTGTTGCACTTTTGTGCACGTAGCCGGGCAAAGGCCCCAACACATTGACGGCATGTTCGAACCCCGGCAAAGCGAGCCGCGGTTCTGCAAGGCACACGCAGGCGCCGCGCCTAGGCTCCCCGGTACAGCCGCAGGCAGCACATAAGCGAGGGGCGGCATTGCTGTTCTCCACACTCATCCAGTTCCATCGCCTCTCGCATTCTCGCGTCCCAACTGTTGGTCGCTGCATCCGAAGCACAGGCCGATCAGGTCCTGCCTCTGCGTCCGTTCACGTCCTGCTCGACAACTTCCGTCGAGACTCTCCAGCGCAGGAGCATGGCGTCGGCCGGGAGGAGCTCTCTGGCACCCCTGCTGTTGGTGATCGCCGTGCTGGCGGGGACATGTGCTCCGGGCGCCTTCGCAGCAGGCACAACCGTGGTGGTTACAAACGGCTGCCCCAACTTGATCCTGATCAGCGCGGCGCTCAAACTGCCTGTGCCTTTGCCTGTGTCTCTGCCGACCATTGACATTGAAGTGGGCGCAAACGCGGTTGCCACGGTGAAACTGGCTTTGCTGCTCGACTTCCTGGACTTCATCAAGCTCACCATCTCCGGGAAAGTGTACACCATCCCCGCCGCCGACATCGTGGCGAAGATCGGAAATTTTGCTGCCATCGTCGGAATCGAGGTCCTCTGCAATGCCCCCACGCCCTGCGGACACACGTTCATCACCGTTAAAATTACTGCCAACGTTCTGGGTAAAGTGGTGACGGCGGTGATCTGCATACCTAAGTGATAGGCCCTGAGTGCTGCTGCAGTGCGCACGGAAGCCTTCAACTTCAGGCCGAGGAAGGTGGGTCGAATAACCGCTCAGAGCGGGAGAGGGGAGGTGGAGGCAGCGGCACATGGGACCTTGATCACGATCATCACCATGGTGGTGGGGACCGGATATCGACCAAAGTGTAGCGGGCAGATCCTATTCTGCAGACACCATGCTCCTGTAGGACGTATGCTTGATGAGAGACCGTGACTTGGGCGAGGGGTTTGCGCATCACAATCGGCATTGTAGCGACTGCGCCGGAACACCCACGGCCTCATCAGTGGGGTGCCGGTGGAATGCAGTTCCTCAAGTGCTGCGATTGCATTGTGTATCGAGATAGCTGGTGTTTTGTCCAGCTGAGAATAAAACGTGTCATGCCTCCAGTCATCCGCGCTGTGTGTCTTGAGCCTGTCCAACCTGTGTCGCGTTCGCTGGGATAACGTCACTCACACTGAGGAGTTGTGGCATGGCTGTGTCATGAAATCGTTGCGTGTCTCACTCTTCTACTGGTGGCACTTCGGGCTTACCACGTGCTGTTGGGCGGGTGTTGAACGCTCGAAGCGCTTGAAAGGAGCTACGTTGCCGCCGGATTCGTTTTCCGCTGGATTGAGGCACTTTCGCCGCAACCCGACGGACACGGATGTGCTCGTTGCACACAGCTGGCATGCCTTCGATTCCCAAGTCGCAATGTTTGAGGGTGGGGAATGCGGCCGCCACCCACAAAGGATTGCGATGCGAACCGTGGATGAGATCCACCCACGGAACGGCCTGACAACGATTCTGGCCTGAGTGTGGGGACCACTCTCCTCGCGGTCCAAAGGAGGTTCAGCGGTGGATAGAACCCATTCACCCTGGGCTCAGCTCCTCAGAATTCTGGAGACTTTGCCGCTCGATTGCACCCGCATGGGTCGTGGGAGGGCAAGGCACTGCGGCGACCGGCCTCAGTGTGGCCCACCATGCAAGCTAACACACAACCGTTAGGCGAGCATCACGGCGAGGATGATCACCGAGCCTGCGCGACTTAGGAGACTTGCAATCCCAGCACTCAAGCCGGGATACAAAGAGTGCGCGGCGAGGGCACCCTCGCGACAGAACAACAAACAACACAGCCAGTTTTATAGCCACACATTAGTTGGATTTGCTTCTCCATGACTACATCGCTATGATTGAGCATTGACTCTGGTGTGTCACATCATGTGACCTAATCTGGGCCTACACCATCTCTATTCCCCGTGCTCTGTTTAACGATGGGTACTTTGGTATTCAGCCAGTGCATTTGTATTCTCAACGGTTGTTTTTTTTGGTATCAAATTCAACAGTATTCTAAGAATTCTCTATTGTAATACTGTAATTGTTGTTTTCATATAGCAATGAGGTTTGTGCATAATATGTAATTCTCTAGGTTTTCCAACTTTATTAGAAGCAATTTTAGCATACAAAAAATGGAACTAAATTTCTTGATGCTTTTTTTCTTTTATGCATTGCCAAAATGTTGAACACCATTATCATCATTTGTTTTATGTTTATAGTAAAAATTACTTTTATAATGATTTTAGATAAGTCATCTCTTAATAGCAATATAAACTTGAATCATCTCAAATTGTAGTATTATTTTGCAATTTTTTCAATCCATTATTACAAATTCTTGGCAAACTATTTCATTTTACATTGAGTTGCATTGCCTCCAGATTAATTGTTTTGGATCTTAACATCCATTTTTTATTTGAATATTCAATATGTATTGAAAGCAATATGTATTAAAAATATAATGTATAAATTCAATGTCATTAATTATTCAAATAATTAATTAGAAATAGCTAAATTTAGATATCACTTGATAATTTATTGTTTGAAAATAGGACAATATTTCCAACTTCTTCCAATAAAAATGAATGGTGATAAATTAAAAGAAGTCATCTATAAACAATATAAAAAAAAAAAAGCACTACTATGAAAAAATAATATAAAAAATAGCCACTTGCAATAGAAATTATAACCAACTAATACTTCAAGTGTTAGTGCATAAGTGGCAAGTGATAGAAGAAAATGAGTTTTATTTTGTTTTCTAAAATAATAACTAATATAGAATGGTCAATTTGGTAGAAGCTTTGTAGCCAAAGTGGAGACCATATCTATGATGGATGTCTATATTACTTAAGTATATAGAAGTAAATTAAAATAAGTAAAAATATGTAGAGCAAATTTAATAATCTATATCTTTTTTGAATAATATTGAAGAAGTGGTTTAGATATAAATTTAGATTTTTAGATTCATATATAAAATTATCTAAAATCTATCTTAAGCGCCTATCAAATAGGATGAACTTTAAGCTACAAGAGACAACACCCTCAATTCCTCTTACTAAGCAAGAATTAGAATAATGTTCCAGCTGTCGTATTGTAATTCTTTATAGTATGTAAAAATTAACTAAAATATATAATATGTTCATAAGTTCTAATATGTGTTAGAATAGTTAGTTGATTATATTAAAGAGAGGTGGTATAACAAACTTTATTTTGGTTTTTTTTACTTAGTTTGATTATGGCATTTAAATTATATAGGACCTAAATATTTAGCATGAAGCCTTGAGAGAAGATTAGAGGCCAAAGATGAAGAATTAAACTACCAAGAGGCTTATTTGGAAGGTTGAAGATAAAATATGGATGAATAAAGGCAAGGGGTGAAGCTCTTTATTCCTATTGATCAATGGTCATGCCCAATAGGCTTTGAGGAGGCTATCTAAAACAAGAACAAGGATTTTAGCAACTTCAAAGAGAACATTCAAAAATCAAAGACTAGGGCTAAAAATATTATTTTTTGTATTATAATTTTGTAGTAAGAATTAAAAGATTTGGAGTTTTTATGAGAGAGGAGTAGGTACTTGAAATTAAGATATACAAATTGTACCTACTGTCACTCTTTTAAAGATACTAAGAATTATATAAAAGCTTTTGGAAATCAAAAAGTGTGGCTAGTGAGGTGATTTCAAGATTTATATGTAATATACAAGAATTACTACATTTAGAGTGCTGAAGAAGGAGATATTAGAAGTCAAAGACAACAAATCGAATTCTAAGGCAGTAAGTAGACCGATTTATTGATTGTGATGGTTTTAGCCTTATCTTGAGCTTTTGGATGAAATTTTATCTACAAATTTCTAAAACGGTGTATTATTATGTTAAAAAGCTACACATCAAAGTTTCATAGCATTTTGATTTTTAGTTTGTGAGATATGAAGAACTTGGTATACAAGTATTTGTAAACAAGGATTTGAAGCTATTGTTAGGATTTTGGCGATATCTAAAGATTAGTAACGAATTAATGGTTGAAATTTATTGTGGTAGTTGTTCAAAATACATCAGTACTTCATGTAAATTTTGAGTGGATTTGAAGATTGGATTAAAAGTTATGGATTATTGAAGTTTGGAAATAATTCCTTTCCTATGGATGAATGAGGATTTTAGAATATTTTGTTCTATTTTGAGTATTTTGAGGAAATAAGAGTTATGTATTAGGTGTAATAGCCCTATGAAGAAGTCTTTTATATAAATTTGGAGGTTTTGATATCTTAGATCTTAGTTGAGTAATTTGTGGCAGCTAGAAGCTCCGTACTTTCTTGAGGCAAATTCTCTTTACCATGACACTGCCTTCCTTTAAAATTCCTATAGAAGCAATTTTAATTACATGGCAAGCAAGCCTACCATACTAAACATATTAATTTAGGCAAAATACAAGATATTTTTATAACAATTAGATTATGTTGATTAAATATAAAAGAATATTTTTTTAAATTAATTAATATATTTGTTTTATTATTTTACTTTTTTTTTTCTACCACTTTTAAAACTTATAATTGGATCCCTAATTTAAAATTTAAAAAAAAAAAAAAAAAAAAAAAAAAAAACATTCGTGTTTATATTTATTTCGATTTTAATTCGAGTTATACTTTTATTTAAGTAAATAATACTAAAAATAAAATAAGTCACCATGTAGACGATATTATCATAAGTAAAGTACTAATAGTCAAAGGCTTGGCCTTTGAAATGTAGAAGATCCATCTTATGGATGAACCACAAGATCAAAGGCCAAGAGACATGGTCAAGAGAATAAAAGATCTATTAGAGAATACCTAAAAATTAGATAAGAATATAAAAAATATATCAAAGAATATTTTTATAATAGATAAGATGCCATAAGATATACTTGATATATCCTTTGATGAATGTAAAAATCAAAGCATGGAAATTGTCCATTAGGGCACCAACTACCACTTATAAGTGAAAGGTATTAGATGTAAGAGTCATTTTATTCTATACTTCTTTTTGTGTGCAATCCTTGCTGATGCTAAGTAATGGAATTTCTAACTTCTCTTTCTTCAATAGTTTTTTTAGTCTTGATTATATAATATTCTAATTTTTTAGCTTCTTATTTTTTTGATTATTTTCTAAACCATATATTACATAGAAATAGTTGTCAAAGCTAAACAAGTCTTATAGTTTTTTTTATCTTACTTTTAATATTAATGTTGGTTGGATCTTATTATCAAAGTCATATTTCATTTAATTCCAATAACCTTAGAATTATTAAATTTATAACAAAAAAAGAATTGAGTTGGTTGTTTGAATAAAAAAAAGGTCTTGAAACTAGTAGCATTGTCAAAAGCAAGATCATGCTAATTCCTTTTGTTGCATAAAAATCCTTAGTTTCTATATGTATATAATATTATCTAATTTTGAGAATTGGTTTGATAAAATGCCTACTGATGTTGCAAATTAGATTTATCTTAATTATTATCAATTATCTTTATTTATACTTAACTAAGATGTTGTATATATTTATTTTAATTTTAATGTAAAGTTGGACTTTAGTTTTTTATTGATTCTAATTTTATTTATTATAGGTAAAAATAATCAAATAATTAATTAAACTAAATAAGAAAATAAAATGATAGAAACAATTTCAAATATAAAATGATAAAATTTAATTAACTAATACAAAATAATCACATAATATAAATAAATAAAATTATAATAAATTAAAATAATTTAGAATTTATATTTTTAAATTTTATTTAAATATATAAATAGATATTTATTATAAGTAATGCAATTTTAACTTCAACTTTATGTACAATTATTTGGTAAGTGGTTCTTTAAGCTAATGTTGAATATACCTATGTAAGCTCATATTTACATGTTAGATTAATAAATATTGGTTTTTTTTATTTTTTGTGGTCCTTGTGAATTATTTTTAATTCTCTTGCAATCTAATAGCAATTTTAAAGTTATTACATTTTAAAAATTCAGATTGGAAAAAGATGCATAAATCAATGAAATCTATGTCAAAAAAAAGTGGCAAAATAGAAATAAGAAAGTATATATATTAAAGAGAAAACTAGAATGGCTATTGCTAAAGATTATAAAATATAAGGACTCTTGAACTACATTGGATGCAAAAAAGGAGTTGATAAGATTGAAAAAGGCTTCACTGTTGTCTCTATATATACAATCTATCTAAGAACTTAGTGACTGTATTCTATAGGACCTCCAACACATGTCCAATTTGCAAGACACATGTCAAACTTGCAAGATAAATTTCCTGTATATGCACCATGTACTTAGCTTGTTCCACAAGCTACCAACATGTGTGATATGTGGCTAGTTTGTTGGCTAAGTTTTAATTTACTAATTACCTATAAATATGTGTAAAGATGAATCTCCATCTATGAAGCTTCTAAAAAAAATTTCTATAAGATATTATCAAATTATCCTACTATGAAGGACATGCTTGTCAAAAACTTCTAGAATATTCTAAAAGATTCTTAGAACTCTCTAGAACCTTATAGAACCTTCTAGCATCGTCCAAGTAGATAGAAGTTGCTTGAGAAGCTTCCTAGTTGGTAGAAGTTGCTTGAGAAGCTTCCTAGTTGGTGGAAGTTGCTTGAGAAGCTCCCTAGTTGGTTGAAGTTGCTTGAAAAACTCCCTAGTTAGTGGAAGTTGCTTGAGAAGCTTCCTAGGTAGGAGTATATATTGGAATCAAGGTTGAAGAGTTCTTCAGTCTCGACAACACATCTCTTGGAGCTCCTACTCACCTCTTTGGTGTTGGTCTTGTACTCATCTGATTAATCTATTTCTTACAAATTCTTTTTGAACATCTTATTTAGACTTCTATTTTATATTTTGCATCCATGATAATTTGTCGAGACTGCCTTTCTATCAATATCAGAGCTTAGTTCTTTGAGGTAGAGAGTGGACTACCTCTCTCCTTAGAGATACTTGAGTATTCTAAGGGTTGCGGATTACCCTCCCTTGGACTGGTTTTGATTCCTTCTTCTTTACATAGCATGGTTGGTAGAGAAGAGGATAACATGGTAGAATCTATGGAGTCAAAATTAGATGCGATCATCAATGCCAATAATGCTCTAGTGCTTAGAACTGCTGAAATTGAAGGATATTTTGCTAAGCCTCCTAGAGCTACAAAAGTGGGAGTGGCTCAAACTATAGTACAACCACCTTTAGCTAGTGAAGTACTTCCATTTATATCTCAACGTGAGAATTTGATTACATCGCAATACAAAGAGCCTCGAGTCAGTCTCCTAGAGAAGTTTGATGGTACCCGATCAAAATTTTGTAGTTTTGTAAACCAAATTCAATTGATAACATTCTTGCGACCAGAACGCTGTACAATCAAAGAATCGCGAGTTAGATTAGTGGGGACATTGCTTACTGGAGAAGCTTTGTCTTGATTTGTCGCCTTATTTGAAAAAAGATCTTCTATCTTGAGTAATTTTGAGACCTTTCTAAAAGCATTCGAGGAGGCATTTGGAGAGCATAATAAGGCTCGGTCGACAACCACCAAGATTTGTTCTCTGTATCAAGGATCACGCTCTGCATCTGTTTACGCATCGCACTTCAAACAACTTATCTATGATATCAACTGGAAAGAAGAAGCGCTGGTGAGTCAATTTTATTGAGGACTCAGAGATGACGTGAAGGATTTATTGCTATCTCTACTTGACCTTCAAACACTCAATGAAGTAATTAGCCAAGCAGTGAAGTGTGACAATCGGCTTTTTCAACAATGTCAAGATCATTATTCTAGAGCTACACGGTATCCACGAGGAAACCAATTCTACTCGGCTACTCATATCTAGAATATGGAAGCTCAATCTAAAACAGAAGACATGCAAATTGATGCGGTACATTTCAAGTCCCTCTCAACTAAAAAAAAGAAGCAATGATTTGAACAAAATTTGTACTTATATTGTAGAGAGGTGGGCCATAAAGCCAGAAATTATTCTAGAAATCAAACGCCTCAAACAACAAGACTGAGAAGCACGAGCGTGCAGGAAAACAAGGATGCCCAGCTACAATAGGGACTATGCGTCTAGACATCTCAACACCCCAAATTAATCAAGGTCCCTTTCTCTCAGCTCAACCTTCTCATTACTTTACAGTACCTTTATTTCTTGATATTCAAAAACTGCAAACCGATGCTCTACTAGATTCAAGAGCATCTGCTTGCTTTTTAGATAAAGAATTTGCCAAGCTTTACAAATTTCTTCTTATGAAGAAACCAAAGCCTGTGCATGTAGAAGTCATAGACGGCTGACCTTTGTCTTCTGGGGATGTTACTCATGAAACTAAACCATTGAAGGTACGTCTTGAAAATCATGAAAGTAGCATTGTATTTAATATTATCAAGATCCCTTCATATCTAATCATTTTGGAACTATCCTAGCTTGATAAATATAATCCATTGATAGATTGGAGGTTGCAAAAAGTGACATTTCTAACAAAATCCTTGAAGGTGGAACTTGTCAAGATAATGTCTAGAAACAAACCCTTGTTCATAGGTGCAAGGGCCTTCATGAAGGAAGCCAAGCATAATACACCTCTTGTCATCTTCGCAATGCCAACTCGACAAGATGCATTTCTAATTTTGGTTATTTCGGAGCAGTATAAAGAATTCAAGGATGTCTTTCAAAAGAAGAATATTGATATGCTATCAGAGCATCAATCATATGATTGTGCTATAGATCTCTAAGAGGGAGCACAACCACTATTTGGCCCAATCTACAAATTATTACAAGACGAGCTCTCAGCATTGAAGGATTATATTAAAGAAAATCTTGCAAAGAACTTCATTCGGCATTTTAAATCTTTAGCAGGTGCACCTATCCTCTTTGTGAAGAAGAAAGATGGCTCATTATAAATATGCGTGGATTATCAAGGCCTGAACAAGATCACCATGAAGAATCAATATCTATTACCACTAATATCCGGACTCTTGGAGTAATTTGGTGAAGCCAAAATATACACCAAGATAGATCTTTGTAGAGCTTACAATCTTATACGAGTAAAGGTGGGAGATGAATAGAAGACAGCATTTCAGACGAGGTATGGACATTTTGAATATAATGTCATGTCTTTTAGACTGACCAATGCACCAGCTACATTTCAATATTTGATGAATGATGTTTTCCAAGAGTATTTGAACAAATTTATTGTTTGTTACCTCGATGACAATCTGATCTATTCTAAGAATGTTCAAGAACATGAGGGTCATGTGAAGTTGGTGTTATATAAACTTCGAGATACGAGATTATACGCCAAATTAGAAAAATGCGTATTCTATCAACCCAAGTTGGAATTTCTTAGTTATATTATTTCATCGTCAGATTGTAATTATTACAGTATATAAAAATTAGTTAAAATATATTATATGTTTATGAATCTAGATGTGTGTTAGAATGGTTAGTAAGTTAAATTAAAAATGGTTGATAGAAGAAACTTTATTTTATTTTATTTTACTTATTTTAGTTATGGTATTTAAAAATTATAAGATCTAAATGTTTAGTATGAAGCCTTGAGAGAAGGTTGGGACTTAAGGATGAAAATTCAAGCTAGTAAGAGGCTAATTGGGAGGGATGAAATCAAGCCATGGTCGGATGAAGGCAAGGAATAGGGAACTTCATCCCTATTGGTCGAATACCATGCCCAATGGGCTTTGAGGAGGCTGCCCGCGACCTTAACAAGGGTTTTCGGCGACTTCAAAGGGGATTTGCAATTTCAGAGGTAGGGTTGTAAAGTTTAGGGTTTTGGGTATAGTTTGAGAGGAAATTTTAGGCGATTTGGAGTTAGGGTGAAGAAGTTATACTTGTTCAAAGTTAAAGAGTGGATTTCATACATACTGTCACTCTTTTGGGATTTCGCGGAGTTATACGGAGGCTTTTGGAGATCGGACGGTGCGGTTGGAAAGGTGATTTCAAGATCTACGTCTATTACGAAGGAATTCTTAAGTTTTGAGTTTAGACGAAGGAGATATGAAGAGTTGAAGACAGCGCATCCAATTCCAAGGCAGTAAGTAGACCGTTTTGTTGATGGTGATGGGGTTTTCCATATCTTAAGTTTTTGGACGAATTTTTGTCTAAAAATTTCCAAGAAGGTGTATTATTGTGCTAAGAAGCTATACATCAAAGTTTCATAGCATTTGAACTCTTAGATTGTGAGATATGAAGAATTTAGTACACGGGTGTTTGTAAACAAGGGTTTAAAGCTACTGCTAGGGTTTTGGCGATATCTAAAGATCGATAATGAATCAACGGTTGAAATTTGTGGTGGTAGTTGTGAAGAATATATCAGTACTTCATGTAAATTTGGAGTAGTTTTGGACGGTTGGATTAAAAGTTATGGGTTATTGAAGTTCGGGAAAAATTCCCTTCCTACGGGAGAATGAGGGTTTAGAGTATTTTGTTATGTTTTGAGTGGTTTGAGGAAATTAGGCTTGTGTATTGGATGTAATAGCCCTATGGAGATCTCTTTTATATAAAATTGGGGGTTTTTATTATACTTGAATCTTGCTTGAGTAATTAGTGGCAGCCAGAAGTAGCGCTTTCTTGAGGCAGATTCTCTCCCCGACAACGTTGTCGTGGCAAAAGTCCGCTTTGGATAGACGCAAGGTCCCTCTTTACAATCAAGTTGGATCCAATATGCACAAACTTTCTTAGATTTCTCTTTTATAGTCACAAAACCATGTGTATAATAAATCAACAAACTAGAAGCTTAAAAATTTATAAATTAAAATCCAACCGTTTAAATAAGTTCAAACTTTGGAAGCATAGAGTTCACTTCTTTAGTCATTTTCACGAAAATTCTAAACCGTGAATTCATTACCAATCATCAGATATCATCAAATATATTAGCAAGTAATTTTATAAATAAAAACCAAACTAGAAACTTGAAAATTCATAATTTGAGATCTAGCTATTCAAATAAGCTCAAAATTTGGAAAAACATGACTCATACCTTTGATCTTTGTCACATAAATTTTGAGCTATGAATTCATTGCCAATCGTTAGATATCACCAAATCCTTGGCAGATACTTTTGAAAGTCAAATCTCAACTAGAGACTTAAAAATTCGTGATTTAAGATCCAGCCATTTAAATAAGCTCAAAATTTGGAAAAACATGACTCAAACCTTTGATCTTTGTCACATAAATTTTGAGCTATGAATTCATTTCCGATCGTTAGATATCACCAAATCCTTGGCAGATACTTTTGAAAGTCAAATCTCAACTAGAGACTTAAAAATTCGTGATTTAAGATCCAGCCATTTAAATAAGCTCAAATTTTGGGAAAACATGACTCAAACCTTTGAACTTTGTCACATAATTTTTGAGCTATGAATTCATTGCCGATCGTTAGATATCATCAAATCCTTGGCAAGTACTTTTGAAAGTCAAAATCCTAGACACTTGAGAACAAAATTTGCCATTACTCTCTAATCAAAGTCTCAATTGATATGAGATTTTAGACATAGACTCTTTATAGTATAAGTGATATGTACACAAAAAATGAGCTTCAAATTCATCTTGAAACTCAAGTTCTAGCTTAAAGCAAACCCTTCTATTTATCTAACTTCTTCAAAACCCCAGTTTAGTTTGCTAGTTTTAACTAGCCATATCTCACTCATTCTAGAATCATTTCTATCAATTCTTGGACATAAAATGTATAGCTTGAAGTCTAGTTTCTAATCCAACTTCTTGATTTCTTGCTAGTATCTTAAAACTCCTAATATATCTAGAAAAGTGACAGTAGATGTCATATTAGTAGCCTAAGTTCAAACAAGCATATCTCTCTCATCTAAGCTCCGAATCATGCGTTTCTACCACCTAAACTCATGCCAAGAAGAAGCTCTCTCTGAATACTTCCTTGGATTTGCCAAAAAACCCCGTCTTTTTCTCTTCCAAGCTCGTCAAAGAAGTCGCAGCCAAGGTCTTTAAAATCCAAGTCAACAATTAATAGTTTAAAGTTATAAAAATCCCAAATCTAATCTTCCAAGTCAGCACTATTAATGGCAGCCAATTATTGACATCCAAACCTCTATTTATCCTTGGTAAAATCCTAAATTCAACCTCAAAGTCAAAACTCCTTATATCTACAAAAATAATCCCGAATCTACTAAAATCTAAGATTGGAAAAAAGATAAAAGAAATAAAAGAAGTTTTCAAGGCTAAATCAAAGTTAAAGTTAAGATTAAAGATAAAGTAAAATTTTAGCCAAAGAAAAAGAAAGAAAGTGAGAAATTTTTTCCAAACTATATATAAATTTAGATTGGTAAGAAGAAAGAAAGAACTTAATAAAATTTTAAAAAAAGATAGTTAAATTAGGTTTCTATATATGGATGTATTTACTTCACGACAACACAAAGGATTGTTGATGGATTAGAAGAAGGTTTAAGTAGTAACGGTGTCACATTGTAAATTAAAACATAGTATGAAAGATATAAAAGAATGTATTAAAATGAAAAGATTAAGATTAGAAGAGGAGAGGATGAAAAACGGAAGGGGTTGTGGTTATAACCACATTATCTTGGATGTTACAATATTTATCACAAGCTCAAGGATGATAGGTAGGCCAAACTATTAATTTCCTACTGTATTTCCTAGTAGCAGTAGCAAGTCATAAAGCCAAGGATTTCTACAGTGAAGTCAAGTGGATTCGAACTCACGTCAGCTCCAAAGTAGCTAAGAACTTAACCACATAAGCTTCTTTGACTTGGCAGGATAGGATGTAGTTCTTTCTTTTTTATCTCTAATCTAATCTAAATTGTTTCTTTCTACTTGTTAGGTTTTCTTCTATTTTATCTTAGATCTACTTCACCTTTATTTTCTTCTCTCTTAGATTTGAATTTAAATGTTGTGGATTGAAATTAGAAGAGAAGTTGGTAGAAAAATGGTAGTAAGAAGATAGAATAAAAATTTACCTCAAAAAGTGAGATTTCTTCAAATTAATCCAAGATAAAAGATTAAAGAGGTGGAAAGATATGGGCTGAGGTGTCTCTTTGACCAAGGGAAGAAGGGAGACTGGGCGGGGATGACAAGGAGGAGTCGTGAGAGAGAAGGAAGAGAATATTTTTGGAGGTGCATAGGATTTTTATATAGGCAATGTATGTTTTTATGTGTAAAAGAAGCTTGTAGAGGATTTTAAGTGCAATTTTTTGTAGATTTTTATTAGACAAGATAAAAAACATATAGAGATAATTTTTATGTCTTTTGGTTAAATATCAAGGGAGATATGAATCATCAAAGTTGCAGGTGTTTAAGACTAGGGCAATGAGGGTTACTAAATTTCGGGCCTTGGCTCTTGAGAACCACTTGGACTCTAGAGACGAAATTTGTTGGATTTTTATTCCTTATAGAGTTAACTACTTTGTATCAAAATCTCAAGTCAATATGATCTCTGAGCAGAGAGTTATGAGTGAAATTGTAACCGGATTTGGATGAAAAGAGAAATAGAGTGAAGGTAGGATTGGGGTTTGTATGGGCAATGTATGTATGTGGGTTTTTTTAAATACAAAGGGATTTAGGAGATGAATTTGAGTGTAAAATTTGAGAGACATAATCTATATAAGTTAAGGAAGAGATGAAAGCAAGTTTGATATTCATTCGTTTTATGAATAAAATGTTATGCTCTTTCAAAGTGATAGGGATCTATCTCCAAGTCAGTGAAGTTTGAGGGAGTATATCTTTGTGATCAAAGTAGCATTTTGATTAAAATTTATTAGAGTTTGTAGATATATGAGTCTATTAAGTTGTGTAAAAAATTGATTACTATTGGAGTTATGTTTAAAGAATTAAGAGGAAATTTGTAGTTTGATCTAGACTTGTTAGAAGACAAAATTAAAGAAGAAGGGTAGAGTCTATAACTCTAGTTCAAAGAAGACTTTTGGAGAAAAAATAGGAGGACGTTTAGAACATAAAACAAGCAATAAGACTACCAAAATTTCAGTATTTAGGTCTTTGTTAGTGAGGAGCAATGAAGGTGTGAAGCAAAGGGGGTCCAAAATCAAAGGCAGCATAGAGGAATTACTTTGACAACATGGTTCTCCCTAATCACATGAGCTATAATCAAAAGGTTTATGAGATTTGCTTCTTTACTTCCTTGAATGCTTATTGATCAAATTTTGTTATAATTGATGTGATATCCTAGGATTTATGATCAAAATTAGGGGCAGGTCTCAAAAGACAGAATAGGTTAGGGTTCATAAAGTATGTTGTTTTAATGTAAATTCTTCAATTTTGTGAACTCTTATGGATCTCATCTTGCACTTAATTAACTAGAGGCACAAAAGATCAAGTGTTTCTTAGAGCTAAGACTCTCATTACGACAACGGATTAGGCAGTACCAAAGACGATACAAGACGTGCAATGTTTTCTTGGGTTTGTCAATTTCTATCACATTTTCATGAAGATCTATTCACAAATTGCAATCCCATTAACTCTGTTGACATCAAAGGACAAGCTCGAGTAGAGTACCCAAGCACAAGAGGCTTTTCATGAGTTAAAATTGGCATTTACGATAGTTCCTATCTTGGTGCATCCCGATTTTACAAAGGCCTTCTATTTGGAAACAAATGCTTCTGACTTTGCGCTAGGAGCTGTATTATCACAGATAGAGAAGGATGATAAACTTCACCTAGTTGCGTTCTACTCAAGGAAGTTTTTGGCAGTAGAAATTAACTATGAAATTCACAATAAGGAGCTATTTGCAATAGTTGATTTTTTCCAAGAGTAGCATCATTTATTAGAGGGTGCTGCACATCCGGTGTCATATTACGTGTTGTCTTGTTCGGGAATGCACCGGGCACTTGGCTGTAGAAGGTAAAGTACTGTTTACAAATACTCAAGAAACCCTAATAGGTTTCATCCATGTATAAGGAATATAATTCAAGCTTCAATTCAAAAGTGTTTAAAAACACTCCTCTTAGTAAAATTAACCATACATATATCCCAATTACCTCGTTTCTTTTATAATTAAGCAATTTTTATTTTTATTTATAAGCCCTAATCTTAATTAGTGAGCTTTGATAAGCTATAATTTTTAATCTAATCATCCACTTAATGTGAAATTTTATACACAAATGCTATTATAAGCCTTTTATATGCTTAAAAAAATTTAGTCCAACCCAATTTACAGATTGCAAGAAAACGCCCAAAAAGCACACTGATGACACTCGGCCGCCAACTTGAAGATTGATGCAGAAACTCCAGTGGTGATTTCTCCTTCTTTCACCATTAGCTTCAGCTCAAACTTGGTGTGTAGCTCAATCTACAAGTCTTCTATCAGCATACCAAAAATTACATTGTTCCAATTAGTGGATCTTTGATTATCATAGAAACCCTATCCAATCCTAAACTGCCAACTTCCGACAACCCTTTGTATCAAAACTCAAATATCTCCTGATTGCATTGCTAGATCAATATAAATTTTTGTATATACTTAGCACACCTAACAATCCACATAATATCAAATTTTGAATCATAGATGCTTCACAAATTTTACGAATTACTCAACAATGCAAGCCATCAATGTCTTATATAAAACCCAAATCACCAATACAAACCCTAACTTTGAATAGTGATTGCTAAGTCCTTCAAAATCCTATGGTCACAAGCTAAATGCCTTTGGAACCTCTTTTAAGCTAGCTATCCAATCTTATTTGTCGATCTTTGAATGTCTCCCTCGCTTGCCTTTGGCGGTCATTTTAGTCCCTAGAGGTCTGATTTTGATCCTATCTCATATCCGATCTTTCCTTGGATATCAATTCAACTAATTCTAAGGATTTTTAAGTTAAATCCTATCCTCAACTTAATCCTAGTATCAACCATAATAACTATTTTTCTTTTCTATCCTATTTTAATTAACTTTTGGCTTTTCAAAATCAATAATAGAGTTTGTATAATCTAAAAGAAAACTTTAACAACTAACTTTTATCTGTTAGCTATTAAAATAAGAAAATAATCTAAGAGGCTTCCATAACCCTTTTCTTAAGTATTTTAAGTTCGTATTGAAGTAAGATAATCAAGTATTAAATATAAATTACTCTTATCTATACCTTTCACTATATAAACGTGCTGCAATACGACACTGGTGACTGTATATATAGATTAAAAGAATTTGGAGTATTTCACAATAGCTTGAGTTTTGAATCGTTGCCAAGCTCCATGGAACATGTCATTATCCCGATTTGACTTGATCATCACAGATCGGCTAGGAAGGCAACAAGGACTATTGGATGCATTATCAAGGAGATCATATCTAGCGCTGAAGGTTGGAGATGCAGCATTTGATCAGCAATGTACAACTTTACTACAACTAAAACGACTTCGCCTCCGCACCATCTCCATGATTGTGTCAATTGATGTTGATTTTTTAGAATAAGTCCATGGAGCATCAACTGTAGACTCGTTAGTCTTGGATGTAAAGCAGCGCTTTGATAAAGATAAGTTCAAGATTGAGGGCGGTTTAATATATTTTGAAGATCGGCTATACATTCCAGAAGGACCAATTTGACTTCGTATTCTTCAATCTCGACATGACTTTCTGGCCGCAGATCACTTCAGATTCAACAAAACAATGGAATTTATTTTCCAAGACTTTTGGTGGCCTCAAATGTGGAAGGTAGTGAAGAACTTTGTACTATCATGTGACCTTTGTTCAAGATCAAAGAATCCTGGATATCGCCCTTATGGGCTTTTACAACCTCTGTCAATTCCAAAGTGACTGTGGTCTTCAGTATCTATGAACTTCATCACAGATTTGCCACCTTCTGCAATATTTGATGCTATCTACGAGGTGGTAGATCAGTTTACAAAGATGGCATATTTTATTCCATGCAGAAAAATGACTTCTGGTGAAGAAACAACAAGATTGTTTATTGACAATATATATATCGATGTCATGGTTTATTAAATGATATTATTTTAGATCGAGGGCCTCAATTTATATCAAAGTTTTGGAGGTTGCTTTTTGACATATTGAGGGTAGATATCAAACTCTCTTCTATCTTCTATCCTCAAACCGATGGTCAAATAGAGCAAATCAACCAAATCTTAGAAAAATATCTACGATGTATGATCAACTATCAACAAGATGATTGGACTATATATCTACCATTGGCAAAATTTACGTACAATAATTCGGTTCATGCCTCAATCTAACAAATACCTTTCTTTGCAAATTATGGATATCATCCAAAAACTCGATTTATTGGATAAATCCAAAAATAAAAATCCAGTAGCTAAAGATCTTGTAAAGTATTTAATAGAGATCTAGACCACCTTGAAGCTTCAGTTACATGTAGCTCAAGACTCTTACAAAGCTTTTGCAGATAAATTTTGGAAGGATTCTCTTGCTTTTCAAATTGGAGATAAGGTTTGGCTCTTGCGACAAAACATTAAGACCACTCAACCTTGCGATAAGTTGGATTATAGGAGGTTGGGACCATTCTGCATTCAGGAGCAAATCAATCTAGTGGCTTATTGATTGAAACTACCGACATCCATGAAGGTACATCCAGTCTTTCATGTTTCTCTTTTAGAAGCTTGTAGCAAATCAACTTTACCAAGACGGATACAGCCACCACCACCTTGTGTTGAAATTGAGGACCACATGGAATATGAGGTAGAACAAGTGTTTAATTCACAATGGAGATGGGAGAAGTTTGAGTATTTAATTCACTGGTGTGGCTATGATGTAAATGAGCAGACTTGGGAGCCAGCAAAAAATGTAACAAATGTACCACAAAAGGTACACGAATTTCATCGACAATATCTTGATAAACCAAAAGTCGGCCACTAATGAAATGTGAAGATGAAGCCTTCTCCAAAGGAATGTATATAAACAAGATCTAAATCTTATCAAAATATAACTTGTTGCATTTTGCTTTCTTGTAGTATCAAGATATACAATCTCAAAGTATATTTAGATATGACTAGTGAGAATAAGGATACTGCACTAGTGATGCCATTTCAACTGAATAGCTCAGGGTGTCAACCTCAAGATGAAGAATTAGAAGAACCAAAAAGACGTCAAAGAATATCAAGTAGTAGGTCACTTGTGATTGTCTTTGAAGCTCAACTAGCTCATTAAGGTAGTGGCGAAACGATATTTTTAGGCCGCTTCTACAATGAAGACACAGAAATTCAAGCATGGTCTCAAGTGAAAAGTGTTGGTCATTACCAATGGCTATAAAGATCCATGAATCATCTGTCTCGTAAACAACAATTTGAGTATATTACGAAAATTGTGCATTAAATCTTTGATTTCTTACGTTTGTGAGTATACATCTCAAATGGCTTTTTGGAGACTTTGAAGCTAGAGGAGGAGGTGATGTCAAAGACATGCTTGTCAAAAACTTCTAGAACATTCTAGAAGATTTTTAGAACTCTCTAGAACCTTACAAAACCTTCTAGCATCTTCCAAGTAGATAGAAGTTGCTTGAGAAGCTTCCTAGTTGGTAGAAGTTACTTGAGAAGCTTCCTAGTTGGTAGAAGTTACTTGAGAAGCTTCTTAGTTGGTAGAAGTTGCTTGAAAAGCTTCCTAGTTGGTTGAAGTTACTTGAGAAGCTTCCTAATTGGTGGAAGTTGCTTGAGAAGCTTCCTAGGTAGGAGTATATATTGGAATCGAGGCTGAAGAGTTCTTTAGTCTCGACAACACATCTCTTGGAGCTCTAGCTCACCTCTTTGGTGTTGGTCTTGTATTCATCTGATAAATCTATTTCTTGCCAATTCTTCTTGAACTTCTTGTTTAGAATTCTAGTCTATATTTTGTGTCTGTGACATCTACTTTTATTCACTTCTACATATCTATATTAATTAGATAAATATTAGAATAAATCTTATTTCTATGACATTATCCCTTCTTTTAGAGACAAGTTTCACAAGGAGTAGTGATTACATGTTGAAGAAGTCCAAGATGCATTAAATATTGCTTGCTATATACTTTGATCTTTGTTTCTTTCAAAAATAGTTGATAGGTCCTTTCAACCATCGATAGTGTTCCATATCAGGGCAAGAGGACCATCTTATTATTTGATCATTGTTGAGGCCTTTATAACTTCTTTTTCCTTATTGGATATTATTTGTTTTTATTTTTTTGTTTTTCTATCAAATATAGAATGTGTCTTGAAGTCATGGCAATAACTATAATGACATGAGTAAATTATAGGCATGCTTTTTATAATAAACATTATAGATAATATTTTATTATAAAAATATCAAATAGTCAAAATTGATAATTGACATGTATAGAGCATAATTATGGTGCAATTTACAACAAAGACAAAATATAGAAATTAGTCAATTTCTAAGATCTTTAATTAGTTTAATGTGCTATGAGGTTCTTTTTAGAATCTTACATATGAGACAATCTTAAAGTAAAGTGATATATTATTACTCCTCATTGTGGCAATACCATTCAATTAAAAGAAGAGCCATTTTGTAAAATCAAATATAAATATTGGCAAAAATTTTGTTTCAATTGTATAGTTCTTTCTCATTCTACTTTTTATATGCAATTACATTGTATTGCAATTGTCAATATGACAATTGCTGCTTCTAATCTTGTAGATATTACATCTAGTACTGCTAACATTAGAGCTGATAGCTCTACTTTCTTTTATATAAGAGTGCAATATAGATTGGTATCATAGTAGAGAGAATTTGCCTTAAGAAAGCGATAGGCTTCTAGTTGCCACTAATTACTCAATCAAGTTTTAAAATAATAAAACTTCCAATTTTAGATAAAAGTCTTTTTTATAAGGCTATTACATCAAATATATAAGTCTTATTTCTTCAAAACACTCAAAATATAATAAAATACTCTAAAACCCTCATTCACTAGTAGGAAGGAAATTTCTCTTAAATTTCAATAATTCATAATTTTTAATCCAACTATCTAAATCCACTCAAAATTTACATGAAATAATAATATAATCTTGACAACTACCACAATAAAATTCAACTATCAATTCATTACCAATCTTCAAATATTATAAAAACCCTAATAGTAGATTTAAACCCTTGTTTACAAATATCCATATATTAAATTTTCTATATCTCACAAATTAAAAGTCTAAATATTATGAAACTTTGATATATAGTTTTTCAGCATAATAATACATCTTAGAAATTTGTAAATAAAAATTCATCTACAAGCTCAAGATATGGCAAAAACCATCACTATCAATAAATCAGTCTATTTACTACCTTGGAATTCAATCTGCTATCTTTGACTTTTAATATCTCTTTCTTCAAAACTCTAAATGTAGTAATTCTTATATATTAGATGTAAATTTTAAAATCACCTCACTAGCCGCACCTTTTGATCTCCAAAAGCTTTCATACAACTCCTTGTATCTTCAAAAGAGTGGAAGTAGGTACAATTTGTACACCTTAACTTCAAGCATCTACTCCTCCTTCATCAAAACTCCAAATCTCTTAATTCTTACTACAAAATTTTAATACAAAAAATAATATTTTTAGCCTAGTCTTTGATTTTTGAATGCTCTCTTTGAAGTTGCCAAAACCCTTGTTCTTATTGTAGATAGCCTCCTCAAAGCCTATTGGACATGACCATTGACCAATAGGAATGAAGAGCTTCACCCTTTGCCTTCATTCATCCATATTTTGCCTTCATCCTTCTAAATAAGCCTCTTAGTAGTTTAATTCTTCATCTTTGGCCTCCAATCTTCTCTCAAGGCTTCATGCTAAACATTTAGGTCCTATATAATTTAAATACCATAATCAAATTAAGTAAAAAAAAAATCAAAATAAATTGTTTTACATCAATTCATTTAAATATTTTACTAATTATTCTAACACATATTAAAACTTATGAACATATTATATGTTTTAACTAATTTTTACTTATTTTAAGGAATTACAATATGACACTAATGTTGTATTATAGTTTGATTATTATAAAAAAAAATATATACATGTATATTTAATATATAATTTATTTCACAACTAAATAAGAGTCATATTAATAGATTTTAGTTGATTATAAAATATGATTAGATTACTATTTTAGAAAAAATTTGTTTAAAAAAACTATTATTAAGATTTATACAACTTCATTTTTTTTAATAGTGATTTTTGAGGTTGATTTTATATTAATAATAACTTTTATTTATTTTAAATCATCTTTATTAGATATTGGTGATTCTTGAAATCTTATTTATTTATTTTATTTGATGTTTAAAACACATATTATTTAAATCTTGTTAGAAAAAAGATTGAAAAGGAATTTTTAGTATCAAAAAGAATAGTTAGGCCATCCATGTAGATGAATAGAGATGGATGATAGAAATTTCTATTTCTATTAGCCAAAAGTCATACCCAATCGACTTCAAGGATGTTGCTCAAGGCCTTATCTGGAATTAGGATTTTTTTTCAAGTTTATTCAAATATCAAAGGTTAAAATCAGCAAGTTTAGATTTTTGGCTATGATTTTGGTACAAAAATTGAGTGATTTGGAGTGTTTATGAAGGAAATATAGAAGCTCATAATTAAGATATTGATTTTGTACCTACTATCATTCTTTTGGATATAATTCATGTATACAGAAAAAAATATAAAACTAATAATTAGAATTGAGGAAAATACTTTCTTCACTACACTTTATATATATATATATATATATATAGCTTAATGAATTCTAAACCGTAATAAAGGAGATATTAGAAGTTGAAGTCAATGCTTATAATCTAATGGCAGTAAATGACACATTTAATTAATGGTTGTATTTTGAACTATATCTTAAGAAATTTAATAAGATTTAGTCTCAAAAATTTAAAAATGTATATTTTCATGTTATAAAGCTATATACAAAAAAATTGTGGAATTAAGATTTTGGATTTTTGAAATATAAAGAAAATAATACTTAGATGTCTATAAATTAGGATTTTAAGCACATATTAGGATTTTTGAGATATCAGACGATTGAAATTGAATCTAGAATTTATTTTTGTTGTAGTAAAGCTTAAAAACATACATTATATTTTGAAGAAATTTAATAAAATTGAATATCTAGATTAAAAGTTATTAGATCCTAAAATTTAGAAAAAAAATAATCTTTTGCAAGTAAATAAGCTATTAAAGGATTTTGTTGCAATTTGAGTATTTTGTACAAAAAAAGAAATTTTTTGAAAACCAAGACTAAATGGAGGTGAAAAAATAGATTTATGGAGCTATGATAATATTTTTGTTATAAAGATGAGTTTTTAAAAAGAGATTATGAATTTTCTTTAAAATTACCAAAAATATAACTTATCAATATATAGTTAGTTGTAATTTTATATAGAAAAGGGTATTAAGGATTTTTTACATACCATTAAAAAATCTTATATACAAATCTACTTAGATATATTTAAATATAAGAAATTTTTATAGTACAATATTTTTTTTTAATATTATTATCTTTATTTTTTCTTCTTATTAAAGACAAATAATTTATTAGAGCCTAGCCAATAAGTTATAAGTAAATTCTCTATAGCTAGATACTTAGTGTATTCTCAGATTAAAAATCATGCCATATAACATTGGTGGCTATGGATTTCAATTACAATGCCAAGAAAATGGTGGTAAGGACTAAAGATGCTACCGCCACATCTATTCCAACTCTTCCTATTAAAAAGGAGACAAAGATTGTCATTGGTTCTAAGAAAGGCATCATTGTTAAGGTCTTCAGGTGCAAATCATACTAGTTTAATGATACTAGCAAAATTATGGCCATTGATTAGGCACTAGGAGTTAGATACCTTATGGTGGTGAAGTTTGATAAGATTAATAATATTAGAGTGTCAATTAACAATTATTCCCCTCACAAGTTCAAAGCAATTAATTTAGCGCGTGGCTTTAATATACAAAAAGTGACTTTGGTAATAAACTATAACTTGCCAATTCAACCAAAGATTTACCTTCTTAATTATAGTGGGTGATTTTGGTATAAGAGATGGACAATTCAAATATAAAAGAGAGGTGATATTAGATAAAAAAATATCAAATGGATAGAGAAGTATAAAAAAGAGATTATTAAAGAAAAGAATTTAGCAAAGAATGCAAAAGAAAAAATTGTTGAAGCATGACAACGAGAGGAAGATTGAATCTCTTTCTGAATTTAGTTTTTTTTTAATAAGAATATACATATATTTAGAAAAGAGAGAATAAAAATGTATAAATGATTGGAATAAGAAAAGATTAAGTAATGTTGTTTATTTTTTGGATGTGGAATTTTATTAAATTTATTAAGTTTTATTTTGAAAGAGTATATGTAAAAGTTATTACGGTTTTTTTTGTTGGTAGTCATAATGAAACAAAGCTTCAATGAGAGTGCGTTGTACGAGAGAACACTTATCTAAGCATGTATTGTTTCTAAGAATTTTTAATTTTATATATATATATATATATATATATTTTAAAAATAAATAATTTTTTTTATATATAGATTTATAATAGTATAATAAAAAATTAAAATATTATAAATGATATTGGATATTTTTATAAAAAAGATTTTACTAAATATAAATTATAGAAGAAGATCTAAAATATTCAATTAATATAATTTAACTAAATTTTTATTGCTGGCAAAGAAAAAACAAGCAAAAATTAAGTAAGCATTTGTAAACAAGATAATTTTGTACACAATATCAAATATATTCTTGATTTGCTAATAAATTTTTAAAAAAGAAATAGTTAAATATCACTAAAGGTATTGGCTTTCTTCTTGTGGTCACCTATATAAAGTTTACTTTTATTAATAAAATTTTTAATCCTATTTTAAAACCACAATAATTTTATTATAAAAGATTATATTATTAAAACAAGATTAAAATAAGTTCATCTATATAGCTTATTGTGTATTAATTTGAGTAATTGTAGATTTTAATGAAGTTTATAATTTATTGTTTTTTTATCAATTGGCTATTTTTACATAAAACTTTAAAAAAAATAGAAAAAGAGATTTAGATTAATTTAACATAAATCTATTCTATTAAAGAAATGGTTTGAAAAATTATTCTCTTTTAATTTGGAAAATGTAGCTTTGATGTGATTTGGAATAAAAGATTATAAGAAAATTTGTAATCCTTGACAATAAAGTTTATTTTTATACCCACTCACTTTTCCAAACACAAGGAACATGTTGGATCTAAACAACTTCTGACCAAGTTTAAAATCTATTTCATCATTATTTTGATAAAAAGCGTGCAATTAATTTGAAGGATTTACTAAAAGATATCAGATCTCAAAAATAATGTGTTATATGGTTTTAAAAGAGGCTAAAATACTTTGAGCAAAAAAAAAAAAATCCTTTTGTTGTCATGTTGTAACATGGCTATATAATGAAAGAGCAAAAGAAGGCATATATTATAAAAGAGTTTAATTGAAGAGTTAGTAGTAAAAATTATTTTTGAAAATATAAGTAAAAAATAGGGAGGTAATAAAAGTATTTAGTGTTAATATTGTCTTTTTGTTAAAAGAACTTCTATTTATTTTATAAGATTTTAAACAAGACAAAATAAGATAGAAATAAAAATAATATTATATACATCTTTGTATCAAAGAAAAGTATAATTACTAGCAAAAATTAATTAATAAAACCTTAGATTGATGCTTGGAGAAGAAGAGTTATGAATCAAGGTCAAAACCAAAATCCAAGATACAAAATCATGCACCTATGGCAAATAGGAGGTTCTTTTATTGATTAAAGAGCAGCATTGAATAGCAAACTTGATAGGATTTTTTTGAGCATTAGTTTTAAGATTCTTGAGTTTGTAATAACTTTGCAAGAGCTACGCAAAGTCAAGGTTTTATTTAAATGACTTTGGTTGTTAAAAAATAAAGTTGATTTATATTTTGATAAATTTTGTGAATTTTGTAGCAAATCTATAGATAAAAATTTGTAGATCTGTAAAGATAGTTGTGTTGAATGTATATTGTAAATTTTACTATAATCAATTAGTTAGATCAAAGGTTATTAGAATTTAAATTGGCTAGGATCTTAAAAATTAGATTTTAAGGATTAATAAGGATTTTTGTGATTTTGAGCAATTTATCAATTAGATTAGAATGGTTCTTTTTTGAGTTGGTAGTTAAATTAGTTTTCAATATTTTTATAGAATTTTAGAATATATAAATGGTACAAAAAGGATCTATTGATGCTAGAAGATTAACATCAATGTTGGAGAAGGAGGACAATTGATATCTAAGTAAATTAGGAGCTGTTTATTCCAATCTATAAATTTTAATTCCTTCAAATTTTATTTGATTATTTTTAATTAATAGATTAAAAAGTATAAAAGTTTTGAATAAAAATCAATTGTTAATTTAATAATTATTGAAGTTTTAAATCTACTATAGGATTTGATTAAGATTTGATTAAGGTTTGATTATGATTTTGTGAAGATTTACTTAGTATTTTTTTAGGATTTCATTAAGATTTGAGTAGGATTTTATTATAATTTAATTATAATTTAATTAAAGCTTGATTAAAATTTGATTAAAATTTGATTAAAATTTGATTAGAATTTATTTAAAATATCTTTAAGATTTCATTAAGGTTGATTAGGATTTGATTAGGATTTATTTAGGATTATATTATAATTTCTTTAAGATTAATTAGGATTTGATTAAGATTTCTTTAAGATATCTTTATGGTTTTTTTAAAATAATTTTAGGATTTCTTTAGGATTCCTTAAGATTTCTTTAGGATTTATTTAATATTTCTATAATATTTCTTTAATATTTCTTTAGAATTTTTTAAAGATTTTTTATGATTTTTTAAAAAATTTAAAAAATTCTTATAAGTTTTTTTATAATTTCTTTAGAATTTCTATAAAATTTCTTTATGATTTCTTTAGGATTTTTTTATAATTCATTTAGGATTTCTATAAGATTATTTTAAATTATAATTAAGATTATTAAAGATTCAATTAGAATTTATTTAGGATTTCATTAAGGTTGTTAAGTTCTTGATTAGTTACAAAATATAAATTTACCTTCGACAGTGAAGTGCTTGATGCATTTTCAAATAAGATGACATGTAATATGACATAAGTGGTGAATCTAATATAATCTAATATTATGTAAAATTTGAAGTAGGAGGTATTGGATTTTATTCATGCTTCTTTGAATTTGATAAAAAAAAGAAGGCAAAAAGATTAGAGTTAGAACTGCAATAGGATCTTTGTAAAGTTATTCAAGTAGAGCTTCTAGTAGAATTTCTATTAGAGGATAAGATATATACATAAATTCAAACATTACAAGTATGTTTCAAGTATTCATATTGTTTATACAATAATAACAATGCAATGATTGCAAAGAGGCTTTGGCAACTAAATCATTATAAGTAGTAGTTAACAAGATTGACTAGTTTGATGGAAAGGATATTTTAAAATATTTGAGATGTTATATATAGAAAATAAAATTGAATTGTATTTTTGAAAAAAATAATAATTGAATTATTTGAACTCCATAGTATTGGATTTAAAAAAACATGTGATGTCAA
This sequence comes from Physcomitrellopsis africana, assembly GCA_036785485.1. NCBI lineage: Eukaryota > Viridiplantae > Streptophyta > Bryopsida > Funariales > Funariaceae > Physcomitrellopsis > Physcomitrellopsis africana. The sequence continues at coordinate 103,406 of JAWRVF010000547.1, forward strand.
TTATGGAGTATTTTGAGAGTTTATAGAAGATATTTTTACATGTATTAAAGGATAAATATTTCTTAGAAGATATTAATTAGGTTATTAAAAAACTATTTTTAAAATAAGTTGAATAGTCTAATAAGAATTTCTAAGCTATAAAGCTATTAAGAGAGTTTGAGAGACAATATTTTCAATTGTCAAAGGTAGAGAAGTTAATATTAAAACTAAATAAAGTTGACTTATTTCTTTGAATTTCTGATGGAAAATTACAAGAAAAATTGGAGGTTCTTTTTGAAGACAAAGAGAAAGATGAAAGATTGATAATAGAGTGTAGAGATATTGAAGATATTGTGGGATTGCTTGCAAAACAAGAAAAGAGAAAGAATAGGATTATTTTTCAATAAGTGATACAAGCATCTAGAATTCAAGTGCCTACTATACAATCACCTATGCCTATTATCCAAACTTTGGTGGCTACATTAAAAAATATATATATAAAAATTGAGAAGATTATACATCATTGTATTACATATTGTCTTATTTCAAAATGAACCGGATACTTGCTTATAGAAGATACACTTATATGTTGTAACTAATCAAAAATCTAACAATCCTAATATAATCTTAAATAAATTTTAATTAAATTTTAATCAAATCTTAAATAAATTCTAATATAATTTTAATCAAATCTTAAATAAATTCTAATATAATTTTAATCAAATTTTAAATAAATTCTAATATAATTTTAATCAAATCTTAATCAAATTCTAATCAATTTTTATCAAACTATAATCAAATCTTAAATCAATCCTAAATCAAATTCTAAGTTAAGTCTTAGTTAAATCTTAAGTCAAATCTTAATCAAATCCTAAGTCAAATCCTAAATCAAATCCTAGTCAATTCTTAATCAAATCCTAAATCAACCTTAGCAAATCCTAAATCAAAATCTAGTCAAATCCTAAATTGAATCCTAATAAAATCTTAAATTAAATCCTAAATCTTAATAAAATCCTAATTAAATCTTAAATCCTAGATAAATCTTAAATAGATCCTAATTAATTCAAGCCAGACTATAATCAAATCCTAATAATCCTATAGTAAATTGAAATTTCAATTATAGCTAATGATTGAATAGTTGATTTCAACTTAAAATTTGTACACCTTTCAATAATTAAATCTGCAATATGCATAAAAATTTTGAAAAAGATCCAACTTACCAAATTGAAGATAAGCCCAAAACTTTGTTTGGATGTAGGTTGGTCTCCTTTTCCAATCTTGATATTAATCTTTCAACACCAATATTTTTTTTTTGACACCATTTACTTGCTTCCAAAATTCACATACAAAGAAGAAATCAAACCTACCATCCATACAAATAATTTTCATCTCAATCTAATTAGTAGATAATTAGATATCTTAAAAACACTCAAAATCTAATTTTTGAGATCCCAATCCATGTGAACTTTAATAATCTTAAATCAAACCATTAGATCAAGCTCAAACTTATAACATACATTTAATACAACTATGATCATAAATCCACAATATTTCACTTATAGATCTATAACCAAATTTTCAAAATATTCAAAAATATAAACCCTTTTTTATTTCACTAAAATCAAAGTCACTTGAATCAATTTTAAACTTGCAAAACTCTTATAAAATCAATATCTATCCAAATCATTCAAAATCAACGATTAATGAAACCTTTTAAAGTGTGCTCTTAAATCTCACTCTCTAATTGACCAAAGAAGTCCTCATTTGTTGTAGGCACATGGTTTTGTATCCTAGAATCTAGTTTCAGCCTTGGTTTATAACCGGCCTTCCTTGGATATCAATCCAAAGATTTCTTAGATAATTTTTGTTAGAGACTATCCTTTGCTTTGATGTTAAGATATCTATAGTAGTATTTTACTAATATACCTTCTTTTATTTTATTTATGGCCCTACAAAATAAATAGAAGCCTTTTTATAAAAAAAATAATATTAATATTAAATATTTTTATTATCTCTCTATTTTTATTTATTTATTTATTTATTTATTTATATTTATTAAAATAATTTATAACTTAATTTTTACTAAACTTTTTTATAATATAAGTCTTCTTTTACTCTTTCATTCAATAGTTATGTTACAATACAACACCATCTAAATAACAAGAAAGATATAAGCATAAGTACAATCCTACTTGTTGTATAAAGCCTCAAAAATTAGATCTTGTTCCATCAAACTTGCCTAACATACTAGCCTTTCGCTCTTTTATAATAGTCTTTCAAATATCTTTAGAGATTATATATAGTACATATCTATTACTTGCTTCTCTTAATTGAACAACCTCATATTACAAATTATAAATCTCTCGTGTAGCTTCTTCAAATATTAAATTAATCTAAGATTCTTTATTTGAATTATAAAAAAATATAATTTTTTAAAAAAAAATTATCTATAAGAGCTTAAAGATCCACAAGATTTGCTATTCTATTTTTTACTTGTGAAGGTATATAATTAATGACTTGATCTATTTTTATATTTATAAAATAATTAAATAATATTCTAAGAAAAAAATTGATGTATTTTTGAAGAAATTATAGCACTACCTATAGCTAAAATCAACTTAAAAAAGGAATACTAATTTAGAAGAGGATAATTTGTAACTTCTAAAATACTTCAATACTTTAAAAAAAAAGATAATCTATACTCTATTAAAAAAGTGGAGTTTTAAAATTAATATTAATAATTTCAACAAATTATTATAGATAAAATCAAAGAACTTATGTAAGTGTCAAGAACATGAGAATATAGAATAAGAGACTTGAACTAGAAAAAGATTTTAAAAAAAAATCAACAAAGACTTGAATTAACTAGATGAATATACAAACAATACCAAAAAAGGTGAACTAGAACTCTAAGAGAGGCGTTGTTAAGACTGAAGAACTCTTCAACCTCAACTTCCATATATATCCTTGTCTAAGATGCTTTTGAAGCAGCTTCCATCAAACTAAATAGCTTCTTGAAGAGCTTCTACCAAATGGGAAGCTTCTCAAGCTCCTTCTACTAACTACAAAGCTTCTTGAGCTACTTTTACTAACTAAAAAGCTTTTCAAGCTCCTTCTACTAACTACATAGCTTTTTGAGTTACTTTCACCAATTAAGAAGCTTCTCAACTAACTTTCACTAACTCAAGAATTTTTAGAATATTTTAGAAGATTTTGTGAACTTCCAAAGTGTATATTTTTAATATCACCCCTTCAAATTTATATAAAAGCCTTTTTCTTAGAGCTATTACACCCAATACATAAGTCTTATTTCACAAAAACATTCAAAATATAACAAAATACTCTAAACCCTCATTTATCTGTAGCAATGGATTTTTCTTGAACTTCAATAATCTATAATTTTTAATCTAACTATTCAAATCCACTCAAAATTTACATAAAATATTGATGTACTTTCAAAAATTAATTTAATTAGTTTTAACCGTCAATTCTTTATTGATCTTTAGATATCATGAAAATCCTAATAATGGCTTCAAATCATTGTTTACAAACACCCATGTACTAAATTCTTCATATCTCACAAACCAAATGTCCAAAATGTATAAAATTATGATATAATTGAAGTACAAAAAATAAACTTTCTAACCATAGTCTCTGATTTTTAAATGCCTTCCTTAAAGTTGCCAAAATCCTTCTTCTCCTTGCAAGTAGCTCCTCAAAGCCTATTGGGCATGACTATTGATCAATAGGAATGAAGAACTTCATCTGTTGTCTTCATTCATCCACAATTTATCTTCATCCTTTCAAATAGGCCTCTTAGTAGTTTAATTTTTCTTCTTTGGATTCCAATTGCCTCTCAAGGCTTTATATTAAATATTTAGGTCCTATATAATTTAAACGCCATAATCAAACTAAGTAAAAAAACCAAAATAAGGTTTCTTATACCAACTCCTTTAAATACTTTATTAACTATTCTAACACAAATTAGAATCCATTAAAATATTATATATTTTAGTTAATTTTTATATAATATAAGCAATTATAATACGACAACATTGTACTAATGAAACTATATATTTTGTTCTTCATTTTTGGACAATAGGTTCTATTGGTTGTTAAAGAAATTACCTATGACCTTGAGCTAGTACCTCCATTGTTGAAACATTCCATCTAAAGATTTGATCTTCATTGCAATCTTTAAAATATCCTCCAAATAAGATCTCAAACTTAGAAAGATTCACCTTTCCAAATTCAAGCAATATCATTAAAGCTTAAGTATTGGAGTCAAGACTTATATAATTAATTGTTGTTCCCAATGACTCCAATCATAGTCATATTTAGCATTAAAATGTATCATCTTCACTTTGCTCAATTGAAACACATTTATCAAATTTGTTAGACAAAGATATAGAAAATTAGATATACCTTCATAGAAGATGGTAGTTTCAAACAATATGCCATTAGATTAATTTGCTTATTGATGGAAAATGGTCCTAGCCTCCAATAGTCCAACTTATTGCATGGCTGCTTGGTCTTAATGTTTTGTTAAAGAAGCCATATTTTATTTTCAATATAAAAAGCAAACGATTGATTCCTAAATTTATCTATAGATGTCTTATAAGCATCTTGAGCTACTTGTAATTGAAGCTTCAAGATTGTTTGATATTGCAATAGATGCTTTATAAACCTTTCAGTTATTGGATTATTGTTCTTTGGCATATTCTATAAATTAAGCTTTGAATGATATCCATAATTAGAATAAAATAATTTTTATTAAATTAGAATATAAATAATATTATTATTTATAAATTCTATTAATAATAGATATGAAATCAAATTGTCTTATTGATAATTGATGTTGCATTATAAATACTATTCTAAAACTTGGTTAACTTGTTATATTTGGCCATCAATTTTAGGATAGAAAGCCAAAGAAAGTTTAATATCTACCTTCAATATTTCAAAAAGACATCTCTAAAACTTAAATATGAACTAGGATCCTTGATCAAATATAATATCATCTAGTAGGCCATGATATCAACATATATTGTCAAAAAAAAGCCTTGCTATTTCTTCACTAGATGTAGTCTTCTTGCAAAGAATGAAATGAGCCATCTTTATAAGTCAATCAATCACTACAAAGATGCTATCCAATGAATTGAATGGCAGTAGATTCATAATGAAATCCATTGAGATAGAAGACCATGACCATCTTAGAACAAGCAAGGATTGTAAGATATGCTTCATATCTTATATTAAAGATTCATATGCTTTATAAAGCATTGGACAATCTTTGTTTCTTTCCAAGTCAATAAGTAATGACAAAGTTAAATCAACATAATAACATATCCCATCAAGTTTGGTGGCGATTAAGAACCTGAGCTAATATAAAATATTTCAAGTTCTTGTGATTTGTGAATATAGTGATGAGATACATTACTCCTTCAAAAATATGATGGCATTCTTGAAAAGAATCCATAGTAGTAAGAAGCTTCTTATCTTAGATTTCATAATTAATTTTGATAGCAAAATTTTTTTGAGAATAAAATATGACATAATAGAATTTATTGTCTATATCCATTTGTGAAAATATGGCCTTAGTACAAAATCCAAAGCATTGGTGTCATACTATAATTGCTTATAGTATGTAAAAACTACTCACAACATATAATATGTTCATAAGTTCTAATATATATTAGAGTAGTTAGTAAAATATTTAAAGAAGTTGATGTGGAAAATTTAATTTTGATTTTTTATTTACTTATTTTGATTATAGCTTTTAAATTACATAGAACCTAAATATTTAATATGAAGCCTTGAGAGAAGATTGGGGCCTATAAATAAAAAATTAAACTATCAAAAAGCTTATTTAGAAGAATGAAGGCAAAGTATGGATAGATGAAGATAAATTATGGATGAATGATGGTAATGGATGAAATTCTTCATTCCTATTGGTCAACAGTCATGCCCAATAGGCTTTGAGTAGGCTGTTTGTAACAAGAATAAGGATTTTGATATCTTTAGAGAAGGCATTTGAAAATCAAAGACTAGGATTAGAAATCTTGTTTTTTTTATTACAATTTTGATATAAAAATAAAGAGATTTTGAATTTTTATAAGAGAGGAGTAGGTGCTTGTAATTAAGGTATATAAATTGTATCTACTATCACTCTTTTAGGAATATAAGGAGTTATATAAAAGCTTTTGGAGATTGGAAGATATAGCTAGAGAGGTGATTTTAAGATCTACATTTGATAAGAAAAAATTATTATATTTAAAGTTATAAAGAAGGAGATATTGGAAGTCCAAGATAGCAAATTGAATTCTAAGGTAGTAAGTAGACTATTTTATTGATAGTGATGGTTTTTGTCATAACTTGAGCTTCTAGATGAACTTTTATTTAAAAATTTCTAAGAAGGTGAATTATTATATTAAAAAGCTATATATCAAAGTTTCATAGGATTCGGACATTTAATTTATGAGATATAAAGAATTTAGTATGCAAGTGTTTGAAAATAAGGATTTGAAGCTATTGTTAGAATTTTAGCAATATCTAAAGATCAATAACAAATCAATAGTTAAAATTTTTTATGATAGTTTTTAAAAATACAACAATACTTCATGTAAATTTGGAATAGATTTCAATAATTGGATTAAGAATTATAGATTATTGAAATTTAGGAGAAATTCCTTCTTTACAGGTGAATGAAGTTTTAATATATTTTGTTATTTGTTAAGGATTCTACAATACTTGAAGCTTATGTGCTTGATGTAATGGCTCTTTTTAGGAACAACTTTATATAAATATGGATTTTTATCTATCTTGACACTTGATTGAGAAATTAGTAACAACCAAAAGTTCAATATTTTTTTGAAGCAAATTTTTTCTATTTCAATATTGATTTTTATATATAATACTTTTATAAATTTTGGATGCACTAAGATTAGAGCTATAATAAATGCAATCTTGAGGTCTTGGAATGCCTTCTCCATTTGAGGCCCTCATTCCAACTTGTCTTTATATATTAATTGAATAAGAGAGGTGGCAATACGAGAGTAATTTTTGATAAAGTTGCGATAGAAGTTAGCAAATCTAAGAAAATATTGTATGTCTCTTTCAATTTTTGGAATGGCCCATTACATAACCACCTCTATCTTCTTAAAATCCATCATCAAATTCTTAGTAGATATGATGTATCTCAAAAATTCCATCTTTGATTGATGAAATATACATTTCTCTACCTTAGCATACAAACCTATATCTTGCAGCTTTTGTAATACCAACTTAACATGCTCCTTGTGTTCTTCTAGATTTTTTGAATAGATCAAGATGTCATCAAGATAGATCACCACAAACTTTTCTACGTACTTTTGAAAGATGCCATTTATTAAATGTTGAAAGATAGCGAATATATTTGTTAATCCAAAGGATATGATATTATATTCAAAATGTCCATACCTTGTCCAAAATGCAATCTTTCATTTATCTCTTTCCTTGATTCATACCAAGTTGTATGCTCTACAAAGATCTATTTTAGTATAAATTTTGGCTTGGCCAAGTTGTTCGAAAAGTCCTAAAATTAATGGTAGTGGATAATAATTCTTCATTGTTATCTTATTCAATCTCTAATAATTAATGCACATACTCAAAGAACCATCTTTCTTTTTCACATAGAATATAGGTGTACTTATTGAAGACTTTGAATGCTTAATAATGTTCTTTGTAAAGTTTTCATCAATATAATCGTTTAGTATTGAAAGCTTGTTTTGAAAAAGATTATAAATTAGGCCAAAAGGTGGTTGTGTTCCTTCTTGAAGATCTATGGCACAATCGTTATCATGCTGTGACACGATTATATGGTGAAACTATGACTAAAAATGATTTTTCAATTAGTACTCTATTATCTTAGTTCAACAAGAATTCAATATATTTTAACAAGGTTTTTATGAAAGCCTCTTAGTTCATTTTCTTCACTTAATAGCTAGTAGATAAGAATTAGTTAGTAATTTTACCTTCTAGGTTGTAGTAATTCTTTTATTGCCTTAGAAAGGCCATAAAATAATAAAAATATAATAAAAAGGATAAATCACTAGCATGATTGATATTAGGGTTATGTTGAGGGTAGGGTTGGACTATAAAATCCCTAGGATAGGTTAGATTGATAACCAAGGGTTGGCCGTTTGTAGGACAGGGTCGAAATCAGACCTTTGGCTACTAAAACGGCTGCCTAGGGCAAATCAAGAGTCTTTTGGCAGATCGAAAGATGGGATTAGAGAGAAGACTTAAGAGATTTTGTATAGGAATTAAGAAAAAGTGATTTGGATTAGAAATAACTTTGTAATAGCTTTGCAAAGTCAAGGTTGTTTTCAGCAACTTGGGATTTTGTGAAATAAAATAGGGTTGATATTTTAGGCAATTTCAAAAGTTTTGTAGCAGATCCATAGCTGAAAAATTGTGGATTTTTTGATATTGTTGTTATTAATGTGTGCTATGAATTTGAGCTAAATCTAATAGTTTGGTTGTACGTAATTGAGGTTTAAGTGGGTCAAGGTCTTGGAAATTAAGTTTTGAGGGTTAGTTAGGGTTTTTGAGATCTTGAGCAATTTGTTAGTTGGATTGGAGCGAAATTTGTGTATATGAGTAGTAGACTTGTTTTTCTATGCACATACAGAATTTGAGAGCAATTGAACGGTGTAAACGAGAGATTTAGGTACTGGAATATTAGTATCAAGACTAGAGAAGGAAACCGGCCGTCACCCATGCAAATTTATGGATTTTTCTTCTTTTTATGAAGTTAGATCTTCTTCAAATTTAATGTGCTTATTTTCAACTTAATTAATAAGATGTGTGCAAAATTTCAATCAAAATCAATGGTTTATTTGGTAGTTGTTGAGGTTCTAAAACTACCTTAGGATTTCCTTAGGATTTGGTTAGGATTTGAGTAAGGTTAGTTAGGATTTGTTTTAGGGTTTGTTAGGATTGATTAGGATTTAGTAGGGTTTATTTTAGGATTTTGTTGAATTTGATCAAGGTTGAATAGGGTTTAATTAAGGTATGATTAAGGATTGTTTAGAGATTGATTAGAGAAGTTAGAACTAGTTATTATTGCGTATTTTCCTTTTATCTTCCACAACCAGGTGCCCAGAGCATTCTCAAGCAAGACTTCACGACATACGACATTGTATAATTGGTGCTCTAATAATATATCAACATTTTTTTTTAAAAAAAATATCTTAAAATTTGTTATATTATATTAGAATACTTGTCGATGAAATCATATCTTTTTTAGCTGGAGTTGCATAAATAACAAATGGTATACCTTTTTTGCTCAATCTTATAAAATCCCTTATTTCAAAAAATAAAGTTTAACAAATGCTTCATCTAAAAAACATGCAGATGCTCTCAAATCTAATAAGACAATTGTTTGAATCTTTTGAAGGCCAAAACAACAAGAAATTATGAAGTAACAAGCAAATTGAACAAAATGAGAGGAACTTGAATAATTTTATGATTCTAGTTACATGGTCCCTATTGTGGCTAAACATTTTTATTTTTTTGAATAATTGTATTCCTAATTTTGGTAATGTGTCAATTTTATTTCTTTGGACAATTGCAAATCTTGTGGCCTTCTTCACCACAATACAAGCATAGACTTTTTTTCATCTAATGCTTCTTTTTTTGTGGACTAAGAGGTTTAAAATGTACTACATTAAGTTGCATATCTTCTACTTTTGAATGTAAATTTAGAATACTTGCCGATATAGCACAAGTATGTCAGATTAAATATTGTCTTGCCAAAGTCCATGAATATTGATCTTGATGACATTGGAATAATCAATTATTATATTTCATGGCTTGGCTAATAGCTTCATTGAGCAATTATGGATTTGAAAGTGATAATAATAAATTCTTTATATCATTTCTTAATCCTCGAGAGAATTGATTTATTAAAGCTTCTTCATTTCAATCAATGTCACATGCTAATTGTCTAAAATTGGATATATAAATTAATACAAAGCACACTTCTTGTTGCAATATTCAAATCTTAGCTATTATCTAATAAGCCTTGTCATGTTCTCCAAATGCTTCTACAGATGCTTCCATAAAAACTTCAAAGTTATTTAAAATTGGTGATTTTTTTTTAAACAAGGGAACAAATCATGATAATGCTTATCTCAAAAATAAGATGCCAACCAATTCAACCCATGATTCTTCTATTAGATAAGTATCAGGTTATAGAACCATTATCAATTGAATTCGGTTCACAAATTCTCAAAACTTTGAATGCATACCATTTTATTTCTCGAGAAGACTAACTTGAGGCTCCTTATGTTGCTGAATAGATGGATTTCTTTGGCGTAGTATAGGTAGTACTACATTTTCAAGTACAAAAGTTGGAGGTAGATGTAGTCTAGGTTGTGGTACTTTAGATGTTACGTTGTTATGACGTTTTATAATAATCTCTTCAATTTATATTGTCCTAGTAAATAAAATAGTAAAAATACTTATAATGGCATCTAACTTAGACTCAAAAGATTTGATCATACTAATATCTTGATGTCCAACTATTTTTTAAAAATTAATAAATAAATCTATAAAAAGATAATATTAGTTTAGAAGAGGATAATCTGCAACTTCTAAAATACTTTAAGATCTTCAAAGAGAAGAGTGATCTACTTTCTCATAAGAGAGATAAAGTTCTAATATTATAATGAAAAAAATATCAATTTAAAAGAAGATAATCTGCACTCTCTAAAGCATTGGTATACCTTTTAAAAAAGGTGTAATCTATTCTCTAATAAGAAGGATTCAACTTTGATATTTAAGACAAAAGAAATCTTGACAAATTGTCAAAGACATGAGAATGCAAAACAAGAGACTTAAACTAGAAAAAAGTTTAAAAAAGAAATCAATAAAGACTTGAATTAATTAGATGAATGTACAAACAATACCAAAAAAGATGAGTTGGAATTCCAAGAAATATATTGTTAAGACTAAAGAACTCTTTAGCCTCAACTCCTATATATACTCCTATCTAGGACGCTTCTTGAGTGGCTTTTATTAAACTAAGAAGCTTCTAAAATAGCTTCTATCAATTGAGAAGCTTCTTAAGCTCCTTCCACTAACTATAAAGCTTATTGAGCTACTTTCACCAATTGGAAAGCTTTTCAACCAACTTTTACTAACTCAGAAACTTCTAAAATATTTTAGAAGGTTTTGTGAACTTTCAAAGTATATGTCCCTAATAGTAAGACCATAACAAGATAATAGGATATGTAAGTCTTATTACAAAGGAATACAATATAAGAACAAGAATAAAAATAGAAGGTTAAAACTAAAGCATAAGATATGCATTATCAAAATTGAGGAGTCTTTCAACCTCAACACTTATATATACTAAAAATTAGGAAGCTTTTATATAATTTTTTATAGAAGTCTTTGCTTCCAAATCATCCTAGGATGCTTCTTAAATAGCTTTTTTATTGCTTCAATATAAAAATAAAATATATTTCTAAATTATATATAATACATCTTTATTACATAATTCTTTACCAACTCCTATATTTAATACTTGTAGTACTAACCTTAAAAGTTTTAATGTTCCATGTGATGACTTATTAGTAATTATCATACAAATTCCAGAGGCTTTTTGAATCAATCTTAATATTCAACACTTCTTAAATATGAAGATCCATTTTTTAGAATCTACTCCAAGATGATTTCTCCCAAACAACTTGGCTCTATACACAACTCATACTCCAACTATTATCAAGTGAATACATCTGAACACACAAACCATACAATAGAATCGCCTAGCAGTGGCTTTTTCCAAGCTAAGGTTAAGACAAGAAAGTCCCTGCTTGTAATTACTGTATCAACGCCCAACGAATTTTATCAACAATCGAAGAGATCGCCTACGTCCCCATAACGGACTCCTGCTAAATCCAAGAGAAGATTCGAGCCTGGGAGCATCCCAAAACTGCAGTTTACAGTCAGCTGCAGAGGTTTAGAGCCTAAGAAGCTCAGGGGCAGCAAGCCTCTTCCTGCGTCCACTCTGTCACTCAAGATGTTCTGGTCTTGAGTGACATCAGGTCGCCCGGAGGATCCACATCCTCAACTTCCAGAGACGGCCAGTGGCTATTTAGAACTCCTCTTCAGAAGATGACCTTGAACTCTTGTAGGCTCAGGTTTAAGAGCCTTAACAGAGCCGAACAGCTAATTTCCATACTCGCACCTAGTCTCAGCTGTGGGACTATGCTGCGATCGATTCCTTGCTCTTATTCCGATTTAATGACCCGTACGTCCCATAAGTTACCCTCGCCGCGCACTCTAGTATCCCGGGGATTGCAAGTCTCCTAAGTCGTGCAGGCTCGGTGCCCCTCGCCCAAGTCATGGTCTCTCATCAAGCATACGTCCTACAGTAGCATGCTGTCTGCAGAATAGGATCTGGCCACTAACCGACCGTATGTTCTGCAGCAGCACTCTAGGCTTAATATTTACGTATGCAGATCGTTTCCATCTTCTCTTTACCCAGATCCTTGAAAGTAATTTTAACTGTAATAAACGCATGTCCGCAGGGCTTGGGGGCATCGCAGAGGACCGAAATCTTGGTGATGACACCAAGGTGTCCGGTCACATGGTAGAGGTCGGCGTGGGGGAGTGTACTCCTTCCCGTAGATGGTGAACTCGATGGAGGCTACGAGCCCGCCCAGCAACGGCACTGTCAGCACGGCATCATCTCCTGCCTCCACCTTTACCACCTTGCTTGGCAGATGGAATTTGAGGTCCACGATGAGCTTAAGTGGCTTGTGGCAGCCGTTTGCAACCACCACGCCTTTGCCCGCTGCGAAGGCGCCAGGAGCACATGTCCCCGCCAGCACCGCGATCACCAACAGCAGGGGTGCGAGAGAGCTCCTCCCGGCCGACGCCATGCTTCTGCGCTCGAGAGTTCCGAAGATAGTTATTGACCAGGATGTGAACGGACGCAGAGCATCGAAGCGAATACAAGCAGAGCATCGAAGCGAATACCGACCCGAGGACCAATGAAGTCGGTGTTTCGGTGACAATTCTCCCCTCAGCCAACAGCTCATTCGGATTCCGTGCTCGCATCGTGCTGCTCGTAACGTGGTCCGCCAGGAGTTCGCATGATCACACCCGGATGCGCGTCTGTCATGCGATGTGATGGACTTGTGAGCCGGAACGCACGTGACTTGGACCATCGCCAAAACTACGAGGTCGCGGGGGAGGGTGGTGTGTGCATCTGATAATTGTGGGATGAAATTTGTGAGATGGGTTTGGAAAAACTTTATCATTTTTTTAATCCCTGTTAATGGGTAACATGTCCAAGGTGCTTAGAATTTTTGATGCTGCAAAGGCGTTTTGGAGGAGTTTCAAGATTTTGTTAGGTTGCATTTTTTGGTCATCTAATTTTGCGTCCTAAAAGTATTATTCAGTTTGTGTTGCAGTAAGTTGCAATCTCGGACAGATTGTAAGATGTTTGAGCATCAAGGCAAGGTTGAGGGCACAATGACAATATGTTAATGGCATGTGGGATTGTTACTAGTAAATACAGTTTTTATTGTTCTGTAAATTGTTCAAAATACGTTAAGGCTTTCAATTAGTTCCAAAAGAAAAGCTTTGAATTAATCTTAGAGCAATCTTGGAGTAAATTTTCAGGTTTTATAAAAACGCTTATTTGACATTTAGACAAAGACCAAAAAAATGAGTTCTTGTTGTCATTCTTGTGGAAAGAAAAACATTTTAAAGAATTATTGTTATCTTGGTGAGGCCAAGGTAAAAATTACAATTGAAATTCTTAATTTGTCAAGTAAGAAGGTCTTTCTAAACTTTTGGACAAATATAAAAATGAAATCCAACATTTGGCAAAGTAGTAAAAAATTACTTCAAACAAAAAGTAAGTTAAATGAAAAGACTAACTAACATGTTTGGTGACATGTGCAGGGTTGCGTACATAATTTTTGATTGATTCTAGAGGTTTCAAAATAAAATCTATAGCATTCAATTGCTTTGGTAAATTCTTTATTTTGAATTCATATTAAAAAAAGGATTCATATACATATATATATATATATATATATATAATTTTATTTATTTATATTTTAATTTATAATAAAAACTTTAGTTTATTTGTAAAAAATGATTAATCTTTTATAAAGTTAAAAATTTGTTAAGTAAAAGCCATAACTTTATTTAAATTAAGATATATATATATATATATATATATATACTTATTTCATCAAAACATAAAATATAATAATTTAAGATGAATTAATTTACAAGTTTGAAGTAAAATGAAAATAATGAATCTAGTTATCTCAAACATCACATAATTAAAATTAGCTCAAATGTATGTGCATATCTTTTGCAAAATGATATCCAATTCCAACAGAAAAAGATTTATAATTGAAGCTTGATAATGGTTTGTATTTTAGTAATAATTCTTTAGTTGATTGAATTCATAAAAACAATTTTAACATGTGCATTTTGTGCTATTACATAGTAACCATCATAATAATACTCATCATCCACAAAATATAGTGTTTGGTACAGAAGTGCAAACATACTATCAAAAGCAAAATTAGTAACTTTAAAAACACATCTTAATAATCATATAAATATAAACCAATTTAAGACGTTCCAATACTATAATATACAGTAGTGTTATTTTTACATGACTGAAGTCACTGCAAAATCGTAATATTCTTTTTTAAATATTCTAACAACTTTACAAGCAAACATTTTATTTTAGAATAATAATCATTTTACAACAATATCCTTTATTTTTCATTTATATATTTTTAATATTACATTACAGGCATATAAAATTAAGTCATTTTTGTTTCTTGTACATACATTTAACATTTGAACATGTACAATGACACTATGAATACATCCCATGTCTTGTGTTGACACTTACAACAGTTCATAATGATTGGACAATTTCACTTTTTCTTTCATGTATTGATATTTATATTGTTATCTTCAATTTTGAATTGATTTCATCAAGTTTTCAAGTGGTTCAGTCTCTATTGAAAAGCTTTCAGGAAAAAAAAATAGATATAATGATGCATAGTAACTGCTTGTGAGAACAACCTACAATTAGAAAAAGTCTCTTTTTAATGTAGTTAAATGTAGGGAAACTTACCTGTATGCCCTATAAAATGTTGTATTTACACCAGTCCCCTTGTATCTTCAAAAATTACACATATACCCTTGTCACTATGCAGGTTATTGGTAACAGTCTATTGTCCAAAAATTAGCTATTGGAATTGGATAGATTAATGGTGAATATATTTATTTATAAGCCTCATTTGTGAAAAACCTATCAACATAGTTATAAAGTGGAATGTGGCAATGTAATAAAATATTGATGCCACCCAAGCAATATCTACATGCTAATTATCCAAGTATTCTGTTCTCTCATATGTATATGTTATATTATTGACTTTAATATAAAAGGCTTTAGTATCTTAGAGTTATGAAGTATGAAGGTGCCACTTACAATCACTGCTTCTTGCAAGAGCACAATTCAAATTATACCATTTGCTATCAAATTTGACAATTTATACTTTGTGATTTTTTGTGATAGTATCATGCTTAATTACAACCTTAAATACATTATTATTTTTAAATATGGTTCCAATCGCTAGTATAATTTTTGTTTTCTTTTAATTTCATGCTTATAAGTTGATGGAAATTGGGATTTAACTAAGATTAAGGTGGTACTAAGGTAAAACATTATATTACTTGAGTATAGCTTGTATAAACTTCTTTTTACCACAATATACATATTTATTGTTAACAAATGAAATAATCATGATATAAAAGAAAACATATAAAACAAAACATACAAAAGATCATGATTATGAAACAATCATGATTATGAAACAAAACATATAAAAGAGTTTCTAAAAGACGCTCTTATAGAAGTTCAAGGTACTTGGGGCAACAAACAATTTGAAATGATATTTCTATTGTAGTCATTGATTAGCTACAACTTTGTGTAAATAGCACAAAACTAATACTTCATTTCTAACAAACTTTGTTTTTATTATTTCTGTATATGCTAAAAACACAATGCTATTGTAACAATATTTCATGAAACTTTATATAGAACTTAGACATTGCTTAAGTTTTTTTTTTTTTTTTTAATCTATACATCAGTTCCTCAATATTGTAGTTAAAATTGAAGTCATTAGTGACTTAATTCAAAATAATAAGAGAATACATCAATCATCTATATTTTGAAAGATTTGACAACTTATAGAAAATTCCAATACTTTACACTTCAATTCCAATATTTTACATTGCTTTACTGACTTGTCTACTAAATATCAACAAGTAAGTTTTAATACCCTTAGATATCTTATAAAGAATGAAAAGTGAAAGACTAAGTTTTAAATTTGGAAATCTAGCACTAATTAGCTCAAAATCTTTACTCAAGTTAACCACAAAATAAGTCTAAAACTTTCTAATTTAAAATAATAATATATGATGATGTAAGTATGAAGAACAAAAAAAAGTAGTAGTGCTTAAATTCTAAAAAAATTTACACTATATTGTCTTATTCCCAGTTCAATATTTGGGCTAAGCAATCCCTCTTGTGAAACTGCTAGAAGTCTTGAACCTTTAGAATGACCTTTCTTCAGAAGGCTTGGAAATAAGAATCTTCAAAGCATTCACACATGCATTTGTTTAATCAATTGATTATTTTTGGTCATTTTTTATGAAATGGTTTAATTTTAAAAAATGACAATAAATTAGTAAAATTATACCAAAAACAACTAGTAGAGATCTTTTACCACAATCTACTACAAAACTTAAGTGATCTGAAATACTGAACTTGGACCACATATTAGGAACTTTTCTAGTTAATTGTGTGGAGATTGAGGTGGTTGACGGTATGATGGTCGTGGTGTGCGGATTGTTGGGTCTCTCATGCGATCTTCTCTTTCCTCTTGTTATGCTTTCTGTTTCAAGTGGTGAAGATCTTGCTGTGAAGAAGAGCGCTGTCTGGGGAATCGCATTTCACTGGGACTGAGATCGAGGGATATGAAATAGTGGGTTGTAATTGGTGTCCCGTGTCTGACCTAGATATGCCGGGTAATACTTGATCTGATCCCGCTGCATCGTTGGTATTTGCAGACGTAGACAGTACGGGTGACCAATGTCTCAGTGAAAGCTACTGCACACGATATTCACGACTTTTTCTCATTTTTTGGGGAGATTGAGAATATTGAGCTTCACAGGTACGCACTGAGCGATGGCCCATACTCACGTGAGATTTTCTTTTGTAATTTGCAGAATGGAAGTATAGATACCGTGGTACAGTTGTTAGTGATGTGCAACGTAAAATTCAAAATTCAGGCTAAGGCCGGGTTGATGAATGCTTTTTCTCTCCTGTTCAGGGATGGTGACACCCAGATTGCCCTTGTGACGTTCAAGGAGGAGCAAGCTCTAGACACTGCTCTTCTTCTTTCGATGCGAGTAATTTTCTCCATTCCAAGAGATAAAGCGTTTGGAAATGATGGGGTATTGGTTTACAATCTTCGTCCATGATAACCTCTTCCGAAATGAATGTTTTAGTCAAGGTGTATGTAGAAGAGAGTTTAATAGAAGCTCCGCAACTAGAGATGGCCGTCTACGAGAGAACCTCTTACGAAATGACCCCAGAATTGTGATAAATCGGCACCGGGATTTTTAGACGACGGATTGTTTCCGGGTTTAGCTTTAGTAAATTGCGAATTTCTGCCTGGGTGATAGCTACCCTACACAGTGACGAGTATATGTGCGTAATTTCTGAAGATATAGGGCACTGGTGTAAATACGTCAGCTTACTGCGATATACACGTAGATTATGTTTAATTGTATTGATGTTGCGACAGGTTGATGTGACATGGTGACAGTTACGATTTGTGTAGAAATAAATGTTGATTCACAGATTCTGAAAAAAAAATGCGCTGGAAAATAGTTCATTGATAGGTCTGTTTTGAGGCCACTAGACACAACAAAGACATCCACCTTGTCAATTGCATTATGTGTCGAAAAATTGTGGTAGATGGTGCGCAATTTACTTTACATCATGATACATACGAATGTCATCTAAGCAATTATAGGGAGAATTCCACAAAACAGTAATTGTATATGAGATATTGCTGTCGACCTCAACAATCGAAATCCTGGGAAAACAGATAAGATAAATGAACTCTTCACAGGCAACATCCAGTGCGAGTTCAGCATGGTAAATAGTTAGAGATTGTAATAATGACAATAAGTACTTTCAAGCGTACTGCCGGTAATGGAACGCATGATCTGGGCCGCGCCGACGCGGTCACATGTAACACACGTAAGCATAATCTCTTATAATTCTACCATCTACCCTCATCCCATGAAACTATAATTCACGCGACTCACGTTCAGGAGTAAGTAATCACCAGCGTATTCTTTTTGAATGCGGCGATTTATTTTACAATGCAACCACCTTGCTGAAAACAAGGTATGAACCTCAATGTAATTCACATTAACACGCATCTCTACCACAATCACTGGATGCAGTCCTAGTAAAGTAGACGCACTCCTCGGTTCGCTTCCAACGTCGTAGGCTAACCTGATACCCTTTAGGGTGCATCACCGGTTGCATTATCATCGAAACTGGAGACAGTAGTTTCAGATGCAAGTGAGTCCTCGACAAACTGCTCTGAGGACTCAAAAGCGAATTGCGGCTCCGGGTTGGACATGCTTTCATCGAAGAGAACTGTGCCAGAGTCAGAGCCCTGAGTACCAGAATCAGTGTCGTCTGTGTCAAAATCAGGACCCTGAGTGCTACTGAGATCAGCAAGCTCTAGGGGAGAAGGATCTTTCTGGGCATCGTACACATAAGATTTATCTTCGTCGACACTAGAGAAAGACGCAAACTCAGATCCCTGATTCTCCTCCACGGGAGGTGCCTGATCATAACTCGGTCCCTGTTGATCCAATGTTTGGAAATCTGCCAGGCTATCGGCGTCGGGGAGATCACTGAGCACAGTCTGGTCATCAGGGACGACATTGTCCTCAGTCTGTACTCTCGTATAATCATAGTTTACAGGCTCCTCGACGGTAACCACTTCCTCAGCTTTAGCCTGAAGGTTGTAGATGGGATCCTGGAGGAGGAGGCGGGCACTATCGACATGAATCACCTGCGCAAAGAACAGTGCCACACAAACAGTCGCGATAACTAATAAAGGAAGACGAGCCATTTCTCGACACGCTAGGACTAAGTGCTCAGCCTAACACTCCAACTACTCCAAAACACTCTGCTTGCAACAATGATTATCACCGCTTGCGGATTGCAAGGCCGAAGGAAAGATCCCTATATGTAAGTCAAGTGCAAGCAAGTAGAACACCGTTGAGGTTGCACGGCAAAGGTACTGACTTGCCTGTCCACGCACCTCTCGCTCTCGATGAAGGAAACTCGTTTACCGTCATTGAACCGATCCCCAATTCGCGACGAGATTAGACATCCTTGAATCGTGCCAGACATTATGCAGTGATTTCTACCGCTCCATCTACCACAAGTCAAACCCTGATTCCATCAAGATTTAATCTGGTTGCAACGGTCAAATCACAGCAACCCTAGTGAATCTTCATGCTGAAAATTAAAAAAGAGCAGTGTGGCACATTTAAACTGCAATATCCAGAAATTACTGCAAAATCAGTCCAACGCTTTGCACTAATCACCTAATCAAATCTATTTTTTAAAGGAAAAGCAAGATATATCGTTTAAAAAATTTGACATGTGCATGAAATTCTGAAACTTTCGATTGTTGAAAGGAATTAAGTAAATCTTGCTGGTTTCTCCTATATTTCCCACTAAAATAAATGAAACATAACGAAGTAAAAAATTTGCGCATTGACATTGAAGACAATTGCCGGGACAAAGCAGCAAGCTTCCTGGTTGATCATGAAGAACACATGATCTTAGGTGGTTAAACCATAGAATATTTTCATCCTATTTCCTGGCACAGCCGATGTAGTTAATGATCAGAGAACAAACCTCAAAATCTGCCGATGGGAATAAGGATTTCACGGATGCTCCGAAGTTGGAGCAGACAAGTTTGGCAAAAGTCTACATGTTGGGAACGTGTTGGAGCTAAATGAGAGCTATCTCAGAAAAGCATAGGCCGCCGAGCTGGTGACAATTCCTGGACAACAATGGCGCCGGCATTTATAATGGGCTTTTGATTAGCAGTGGAGCTCGTGTTGCACAAGTCAAACTCGGAGTGATGTTCATCCACAAATCCGAATAGACGGCGATCGGCTGTTGTTGATGGGTGACTGAGTGCGATTCGGTAGCATTGCGATCAGTAGATCTCGTTACCCTTGATGGCAGTGAGCTGGTTAGTGCCCCTGTGCATAGTCAGCATGTTGTTATTATTATCCTCGTGGCAGCTACTTTCTCATGCTTCCTTTGTGGTGGAGAATGGGAAGCTTTCCCAGCACATTGATTTTCTAGGTCTTACACTTGGGTACTATTAAGAATAAGCCTGAAGTTTACAAGGTTGGGGACACTAGAAGTGAAAAAAGATATGGAGAAAGCTTTAGGAGGCTGTAGAGGAGGAAAATTAATTTTTGGGTATGTAAGACAGTAGAAGAGAGAAAATGAAATTTAGAACATAGGAGGTGGTTAAGTAGGATTACTTTGAATTATAAAATAGGAGATTTTAGAGGAAGAAGCAGGAAAAATGAATGGCATAATGAATATGAGATGACAAAGGAAGAGACAGGGATTTTAATAATATGAGTGATAGAAGAGAATGTCTTTTAGAAAATAATGGTCAAATATAGGAGGCAAAAAGGAATTTTAAAAAATGAAAAAAAATGAAAAAAAAACAAAAAAACAAAAACAAAACAATAGGAGACACTAGAAAAGGGATTGAAAAATGAGTAAAAAGTAGTGTAAAAGAGAAATGAAATTTGGAGAATAGAGGTGGAGGGTAAATAAAAATAAATAAAAAAATAAACTGAAAAAACTGAGAAAATTGAAAAAGATTGGTAGAGGAGGATAAAAGAGGAATAATAACAAAGTAAATAAATAAATAAAACAAAATGATTGAATATAAGAAGATAATAAGGTTTGAACAATATGAAGGGGTACATAAACAGAAGAATAAAACTTACTAAACCCAAAAAAATAAATGAGAAGAATATGAATTAGATAGTACGGAACAATATTAATAATAAAATGAATATATAAAAATAACAATAGAAAATAATTATACTTTAAAAAATAGTTGCAATTAAAGAAAAGAATAATTAAAAATAGAATATAATAAAAATAATAATAGGTTTTAAAAAACAAGAAGCAATATATTAAAAAAATAGATAGATAAAAAATCTGATAAAATAATAAAATATAATTTTAAGTCTTTGAAAATATTGGTGACTTAGAATATAGCTCATTTATTAATTAAAATGAGTGATTAGTTAGAAATAGATATTTATATTTAAAAAATTAAAAAACTATAAATTTTAAACTAATTAAGAAGAAACATAAAATATTGAATTAAAAAATAATATCAATAAAATAGAATGAGATACAATGAAAAAATATATTTATTTAGTATTCAGAAAATCAAAATAAAGATGAATTGAAGAATTTGAAGTTGAATTGAAGGAGGAAAAAAACTCTTTAAAGTTGAAGATCATTGAAAAAATTAGTAGGTTGAAATAGGCATCATAAAAGAGAAGAACAATCTTGAGTAATTAGAATTAGAAAGGTTAGAGAAAGCAGTTAATAGAAACAAGTTAAAATAAAGAGTAGAGAAAATAAAAATAGTTGGATGAAAAACTAGGCTAGTAGGATGAAATCATGGTTAAATAGGATTAATCAAAAAAATATTCATTTTCTCATCCTTGTCTCTCTCTCTTTCTTTTTCTCTTTATATTTCTTTTTCTTTCTATCTTATCTTCTTTAAGAAGTATATTGTAAGATCTTGTGAAATCTATAGTGGAGCAAGTAGTTAAAGAGTTCAAAGATTTATAAATTCTTAATGGTTATTTAGCCGTCAAATCAATTCAAATTAAAATATAAAGTAATAAATTGTTTTCTAGTAGATTTTTTAAAAATATTTTCTCTCATACCTTCTTCTTCTTCTTCTTCTTCTTCTTTTTTTTTTTTTTTAAAGCTTTTCATAGCCATTTTTTATGAGTGATTTAAATAAGTAGAATTATTAGAAATTCCAAAGTTTAAGTATATATTTTGGTATTTTTTCTAACAATGGTTGCTAGACTTAGGTTGCTAAGAAAAAGTTAGTCTATGAACCAAATTTTGTATCTTTCTTTTTCATATTTTTTCTTATTAACTTATTACAGATTTTTTATGTATAGTTCAAACATGCTCCAAATTATTTAAGAATTTCTAAAGCATAAGTGCATATTTTGGTATTTAGTCTTAAGAAGATTTTAAAAATTATATATACAACTTAATTAAGAGGTCTTTTACTTAAATATGTTAGAATTATTCTTCTTGCTTGGAGCTAACTTGTTGTTGCTTTTTGTAAAAGAGAGAATTTATTGTTATAATAAGGTGGTAGAAAAAATAATATTTTTTATTACTATTATGAATAAAATAAATAAGAGGTGATAAAAGAAGAAAGAAATATAGAAATATGCTATAAAATTTTTAGAAGATTAAAAAAATCATTTAAAAATCAATAGATAATAGAAAAAATGATAGAATTTTTAAAAATTATATAATAATTAAAGATAATAATATTTTTAAAATATAAAATAAATAAAAGATGAATATGGAATTTGAAGTATAAAATTTAAAAAATAAAATAATAATTCAAAAAAATAATTTTAGAATATAAAATAAAATAAAATAATGATAGTAATAGTAATAAACTAAAATTAAATTATATATATAATAAATATATAAAAATTTAATAAAATCAAATAAATAAATAAATAAAAATTCAAGAAATATAAAATTAATATTAAAAGATATTAAAATTTATGATTAAAAAAAATAGAAATGAAAAAAATTCAAAGTTGTTAGATGTTAAAAAGATGGTAGAAAAAGAAATAAGAAAAAAATATATATTTATATATTTTAAAATATTAGTAGAAAAATATTTAAATAAAATAACAAAGTAATAAAGATCAATAGATGAAGAAGTAATATTTTAGGCGCCAAATTAATATTGTCTTATTGTTTGATCTATATGTAATTATACATTGGTATTTTCTATTAAAATATTGTTGCTAATCAACATTGTAGTTTTTCAAGGACATGAATCATAAAAAAATAAAATGTCAATACATTCTTGTATCACTCAAAAAAATAGAAAATCACTCAAAGATAGAATAATATTAGAAGTAGAATGGCTATTGCTAAAGACAAGAATACTAGAAACTCTTGAAATAAGACTAAACATAAGAAAGGCGTTGACAAGAATGAAGATGGTATCACGGACACAAAATATAGACTTGAAGTCTAAACAAGAAGTTCAAGAAGAACAGGCAGGAACTGGATTAATCTGATGAATACAAAAATAACACCAGAGAGGTGAGCTAGAGCTCCCAGAGATGTGTTGTTGAGACTGAAGAACTCTTCAGCCTTGACTCCAATATATACTCCTACCTAAGAAGCTTCTCAAGCAGCTTCCTCCAACTAGGAAGCTTCTCAAGCAACTTCCACCAACTAGAAAGCTTCTCAAGCAGCTTCCACCAACTAGGGAGCTTCTCAAGTAACTTCTACTAACTAAAAAGCTTTTAGAAGGCTCTGGAAGGTTCTAGAGAGTTCTAGAAAACTTCTAGAATGTTCTAGAAGGTTCTAACAAGTATGTCCTTGACATCACCTCCTCCTCTAGCTTCGAGGTCTCCGAAAAGCCATTTGAGATGTATACTCACAAACGTAGGAAATCAAAAATTTATCGCATAGTCTTTGCAATATATTCCAGCTGTCCTTCACAAGGCAGATGATTCATGGGTCCTTGTAGCCACCGATAATGACCAATACCTTCCACTTAAGACTATGCTTGAACTTTTGTATCTTCATTATAGAAATGACCTGAAAATATCGCTTCGCCACTACTTGCATGAGTTGATTCAACTTCAAAGACAATTACAAGTGACCTGCTGCTTGGTATTCTTCGACGTCTTCTTGGCTCTTCTAATTCTTCATCTTGAGGTCGACGTCGTGAGCTACTTGATTGAGATGGTACCACTAGTACAGTATCTACATTCTCACTAGCTATATCTAAATACACCTTGATATTAGATATCTTGATACTACGAAATACAACAAGTTATGTTTTGATGAGATCTGGATTCTTTTTCTATTCATTTCTCCAGAGAAGGCTTCATCTTCATGCTTTGTTAATGACCAGCTTTTGGTTTATTAGGATATCGTCGATGGAATTTCCATACCTTTCGTGACGTATTGGCAAGATTTTCGGCCGATTCCCATGTTCTTTCATTAATATCATAGCCGCTCCAATGCACAAAATACTCTAATTTATTCCATCTTTATCGTGAATCTAATATCCTTTCCACCTCATATTCTTTGTTGTTTTCAATTTCTATACTAGGTGGCGGACATTGCACTCTTCCAGGAAAAGACGATTCTAGATAAGGCTATAACAGAGAAACATGAAAGACAAGGTGTACCTTCATAGCAGTTGGTAACTCTAAGCGGTACGCCACAGGATTGATCTGCTTTTGGATAACAAATGGTCCCAATCTCCGGTAGTCCAACTTATCACATGGCCGCTTGGTCTTGATATTCCGTCGAAGCAGCCATATTTTATCACTAATCTTGAAATTAGGTGCCTAAATTCCGAAATTTATCCGCGGATGCTTTGTAAGACTCTTGGATAATTTGCAATTGAAGCTTCAATGTGGTTTAAAGCTCTGATAGTTGCTGCACCAATCCTTCAGCTGCTCGGTTGTTATTTGCTGGTGGACTCAATAGATCAAGCTTTCGATGGTACCCATAGTTAGAAAAGAATGATATTTTTTGAGTCGACCCATGAAGGGTGTTGTTATATGCAAACTCGGCTAGCGGTAGATATGTAGTCCAATCATCTTACTGATAGTTGATGCTGCATCGTAAATACTGTTCCAAAACTTGATTCACCCGTTCCATTTGGCCATCAGTTTGAGGATGGAATGCCAAAGAAAGCTTAATGTCCACCTTCAATATTTTAAAAAAAGATCTCCAAAACTTTGATACAAATTAGGTTCTTTGATCTGATACAATATCATCTGGTAGACCATGATATCGATACACATTATCAAGGAAGAGCCTTGTTGTATCTTTGCTTGACGATGTCTTCTTGCAAGGGATAAAATATGCCATCTTCGTAAGTCGATCCACCACAACAAAGATGTTGTCAAATGAATTTGATGGCGGCAGATCTGTAATAAAGTCCATGGAAATTGAAGACCATAGACGACACGGAATGGGCAATGGCTGTAGAAGTCCATAAAGGCGATGTGGAGGGTTCTTGGATCTTGAACAAATGTCACAAGAGAGGATAAAATCCTTCACATCCTTCCACATTTGGGGCCACCAAAAATCTCGAGAAATGAATTCCAAGGTCTTATTGAATCCAAAATGTCCCGCAGCTGGAAAGTCATAACGAGATTGAAAGACTCGAAGTCGTGCTGGTCCTTTTGGGATATACAGCTGCTTCTCAAAGTATAAGAAATCTCCTTCAACCTTGAACTTGTCATCATTGATACGCTATTTAATATCAAGGACTGTTGAATCTTCAATGATCACAACACATACCTGTTTGAGGAAGTCAGCATCAATTGGCACCACAGCAGCACAAATCCTGAATTGCTTTGGCTTTAATAATGTCATACACTATTGATCAAGCGCTGCTTCTCCAATCTTTGGCGCAAGATATGATCTTCTTGATAAGGCATCGGATATTTTTTGTTGCTTTTCAGGCCGATAAGTAATAATGAAGTCAAATCTAGATAGCGACATATTCTATCGAGCTTGACGACGGTTTAGAATCCGAGCAGACATGAAATATTCCAGATTCTTGTGATCCGTATATACGGTCACCGGATGCGCAGCTCCTTTGAAGAAGTGACGCCACTCTTGAAAAGAATCCACTATAGCAAGGAGTTCCTTATCATGAATCTCGTAGTTGATCTCAGCCGCAGAAAACTTTTGTGAATAGAATGCAATCGAATGAAACTTATTATCAATGCCCATTTGTGAAAGTACGGCTCCTAAAGCAAAATCTAAAGCATCGGTTTCCAAATAAAAAGCCTTTGCAAAATTTAGATGTACCAAGATTGGAGCCGTAATAAATGCCATTTTAAGATTTTGAAATGCTTTTTCCGCTAGAGGTCCCCATTCCAGCTTATCCTTACATGTTAATCGAATGAATGGAGCAGCAACTTTTAGAATAATTCTTGATGAAGATCCGATAGAAGTTAACAAAGCCGAGAATACATTGTATGTCTCTAACCGTCTGTGGAACTTCCCAGGACACAATTGCTTCCATCTTCTTGGGATCCATCTTCAAGCCTTCCGTAGTTGCAACAAATCCTAAAAACTCCATCTCAATTTGGTGAAATAAGCACTTTTCCAACTTGGCGTAGAGTCCTCGCTCGCGTAGTTTTTTGAGTACCAAATGAACGTACTTCTTATACTTTTCTTCATTCTCAGAAAATATCAAGATATCATCCAGATAAATGACAACAAAATCGTCTAGATATTCTCAAAAAATATCGTTCATCATGTGTTGAAAAACCGCCGGAGCATTGGTAAGACCAAATGGCATGATATTATATTCAAAATGACCATACCTTGTACGAAAAGCTGTCTTCCATTCGTCTCCTTCTTTGATTCGCACAAGGTTGTAAGCTCCCCTTAGATCAATCTTTGTAAAGATCTTTGCACGTCCAAGTTGTTCCAAAAGACTAGAGATCAAAGGTAATGGATAGCGATTCTTCTTTGTCACCTTGTTGAGACCTCGATAGTCCACACACATCCATAGTGAACCATCCTTCTTCTTCACAAATAAGATTGGTGCCCCAGCTGGCGATTTTGAATGACAAATGAAGTTCTTGGTTAGGTTCTCATCAATGTATTTCCGCAACTCAGCCAACTCCATCTGCAATAGGTTGTAGATTGGGCCAAAAGGCGGTTGTGCTCCTTCTTGCAATTCTATGGCACAATCATATGGTCGATGTTCTGGTAGCATGTCAGCATTCTTCTTTTGGAACACGTCTTGAAAATCCTTGTATTGTTCCGGTATTCCTGCTGTTGAAATCTGCTCTCCACTAGTTACAGCTGCATAAATGACCAATGGTGTGCCTTCCTTGCACGATCTTACAAACGTTCTTGCTCCAATGAATAAGGATTTTTTCA
This sequence comes from Physcomitrellopsis africana, assembly GCA_036785485.1. NCBI lineage: Eukaryota > Viridiplantae > Streptophyta > Bryopsida > Funariales > Funariaceae > Physcomitrellopsis > Physcomitrellopsis africana. Next base: position 130,788 of record JAWRVF010000547.1, read on the forward strand.
TTTGGGATCTTCTTCCAGGCTTGTCTTTAGGTTATTCTATGGAAAATGTTATCCTCCGCAACCTCCAATCTATGGATGGATTATATTTTTTCAACCAAGAAAGACCAAGAATAATAGGATTTGATGGGGTACTAATAATGTTGAAAATAATATAATTACTGTGATCTTTAAATGTCACTTCTATAGGTTGTGATTCATGGGTGATACTACTAGATAATAAAGGTTGTCCATCTATTACTTCTACGTGAACAGGTTTGAATTTTTGTATTAAGAGAATTTTGTGACGTTTAGCAAATTCTTAGTCTAAGAAACAAGGAGATGCTCCAGAATCTAATAAGGCTAAGATTTTTAGTTTTTTAGGACCAAAAGACTAAGGAATTGTAAAACAATAGGTAGGTTGAGTAGAAAGAGAGGAACCTGGTTTTGATTTGTCCAGCCACACGGTTCCTATTGTGGCTGGGCATCCTCGTTTTCCTGAACAAACGCACCTCTATTCTTGATGCTGCGTCTATTTTGCTTCTTCGGACAGTTTTCAGCTCTATGGCCTTCTCTACCGCAATAAAAGCCTAAACCTTTCTCCATACGCTGCTTCTTTTCTTTTGGAGTAAGGGATTTGACACGTACCATATCAATCTGCATGTCTTCTGTCTTCGCTTGTGAATTTAGGCTACTTGTCGATATATATTCACTGTGATGATTTGTATATTGTCTAGAGCGTTGGTCTTGGCGATGTTGAAATAGGCGGTTATCGCACTTTACAGCTTGGCTAATGGCTTTGTTGAGCGTTCGTGGATCAGGAAGAGATAACAACAAATCCTTCACGTCGTCCCTTAGATCCCAATAGAATTAGCTCATCAATGCTTCTTCATCCCAGTTGATGTCGCATGCCAATTTCTTGAAATTCGATGTATAGATTGATGCAGAGCGAGTCTCTTGTCCTAGCGATCGAATTTTTGTTGTAGCCCACCAAGCCTTGTCATGCTCGCCAAATGCTTCTGCAAATGCCTCCAAAAAAGTCTCAAAGTTGTTCAAAATTGGTGATCTTTTTTCAAATAGAGGAGCAAACCATGATAGAGCTTGTCCCGTAAGCAAAGTTCCAACCAATCCAACGCGTGATTCCTCCATCGGATAACATTTGGATTGTAGAGCTGTTATTAACTTGATTTGATTGATGAAACCTCAAAACTTGGAGCGTATGCCATCAAACTTGTCTGGAAGGCTAATACGAGGTTCCTTTTGTTGTGGAAGTAATGGTTCTCGTTGAACCACAAGTAAAGCTGCTTCTTCTGGTGCAGAAGCTTAAGGCTGATGAAGCCCAGATTGTGCTATTCCAGATGCTCCATCATTATGAAGTCTTACAAAAATTCCTTCCATCACCGTAGTTCTCTATGATAACGTAGCAAGAGCATTCATAATGGCGTCCATCTTGGACTCCAAACTTTCACTCATATTAATGTCTTGACCTCCAACCATTCTAAGAGAAAAGAAGTAATTGTTTCTACAAGGAGGAAATATTGGTTTAGAAGAGGATACTCCGCAACCTCTAAAATGCCTCAAGACCTTCAAGAAGAGGGATAATCCACTCTCTCCAAGAAGAATAAGATTCCAATATTATGACAAAAAGATATTAGTTTAGAAGAGGATAATCCGCAATCTCTAAAATACTAGTGTACCTTTAGAAAGAGGGATAATCTACACTCCAACAAAAAGGAATTAGCTCTAATATCCAAGGTGAGAGTAGTCTCGACAAACTGTCATAGAAGCAAAATATAGACTTGAAGTCTAAACAAGAAGTTCAAGAAGAACTGGCAGGAATTGGATTAATCAAATGAGTACAAAAACAACACTAGAGAGGTGAACTAGAGCTCCAAGAGATGTGTTGTTCAGACTGAAGAACTCTACAGCCTCGACTCCAATATATACTCCTACCTAGGAAGCTTTTCAAGCAGCTTCCTCCAACTAGGGAGCTTTTCAAGCAACTTCCACCAACTAGGAAGCTTCTTAAGCAGCTTCACCCAACTAGGAAGCTTCTCAAGCAGCTTCACCCAACTAGGGAGCTTCTCAAGTAACTTCTACTAACTAAGAAGCTTTTAGAAGGCTCTGGAAGGTTCTAGAGATTTCTAAAAAACTTCTAGAATGTTCTAGAAGGTTCTAACAAGTATGTCTTTGATAGAAGGTTTTAATCTTGTTTCTACATATACTATCTATCTAAGAGTTACATGGTGGCATTCTATAGGATATCCAATACTTGTTCAATTTGCAAGACATATGTTAAACTTGCAAGATAAATTTTTTTATAAGTGTATCACATACTTAGTTTGTTCTATAAGCTACCAGTATATGTGACATGTGGCTAACTTGTTGGCTAAGCTTCTAACCTATCAATCACCTATAGATATGTATAAAAATGAAACTACATCTATGAAGCTTCTAAAAAGCTTTTCTATAAGATATTATCAAATTAACTTATTTTTATCTATTTCTATCTATCTACATTAATTAGATAATTATTGGAGTAAATCTTATGTCTGTAATATTATCCTCCTTTCTAGAGATGAGTTCCATGAAGAGCAGTGATTACATGTTGAAAAAGTTCAAAATGCGCCAAATTATATTTGTCACATACTCTGATCTTTGTTCTCTTTGAAGGTAATTAATATGTCCTTTAAGCCATCGATAGTGTCCTATACTAGAATAAGAGAACCACCTTGATATTTGATCATTGTTGAGGCCTTCATAACTTCTTTCAAAGAAAATATTTGGAACACCATCAAAAGTAGTTCCTATCTCTAAAAATATCACCAAACATTAAGAGCTTCTTCCAAGGTTGTAATACCAAACATATTGTATCTTACCATTAATCTAAAGAACATGTCATTCTTACGGATCTTTATCTCTATTTTGTTGTCTTGAAAGTTGTAATAGTCATAATGTCTTGTCTATTAGGTTAGCAAATGATAGCTCTTGAGTTGAATTTACCAACTATTGATTTTCCATTTCTTTAGTACTAGAAAATTCAAAGAAATAGCAAATAATGATATAAGATAGAATGAACTTTCTATTAAATCTGCTTTATTTTATAGCAAAGATTTTTTTGACTATTCATTTTTAATTTTGATAAATGTTGTTGATAAAATCTATTGATTTTTACTAATGCAATTACTAGATTCCTACATGGCTTCCATGTGTATTTACTAATATCATATCTATACCAATGTACAAGATATTCCAGCCTATTTTGACACCATCTTGAATCTAAGACTTTTTCCACCTTAAATTCTTTATTATTGCTTATTTTTATAGGAAGCAATGGCATTTGTCTTCTTTTTTGTATGTCCATTGTCTTGTATGGCTTAGGCAGTGACACATGGAATACATGGTGGATCTTAATAGATTTTTATAAGTATAATTGATAATCAACCAGATTGATTTGTTCACAAATCAAAAATAATCTAAGCCTACAATAATCCAGCTTATCACAAGAACAAATAGTCTTAATATTAGGATGAAGTAACCATATCTTATTGTCCATATCAAATTGAAACTATTTCTTATAATAGATATTTACATTGATCTTTTGTTATTTTTTAGCTTCTTTTAATTATGCCTTTATTGTTGTATATAGCTATGAAAACTGATTTGCCAAATCTTCCATTGCACAATTATCAGATTTTAAAAAGTCAAAAATATCAAATTATAGATGATAACCATAATTAGCAAAGAATAAAATTTATTGAATAGAAAAATATATTAAATTATTGTAAGCAAATTCTGCCAATGATAAAAGAGTCATCTAATTATCTTGATGATAATGGATGGTATACCTCAAATATTGCTCGAAGATTTGATTTATCCATTGTTGTATTGTAATTGTGCTACTATGTGAAAATATTATAAATATATATTTAATGTACAATTTATTTCACAACTAAGTGAAAGCCATATCAGTGTATCTTATTGGTTACAAAATGAATTTAGATTATTAGTTTTAAAAGAATCTATCTAAAAAAATTATTATTGAGATTTATACAACTTTTTTATTTTTATTTTAATAATAACTTTTGAAATTGATTTTATATTGATAATAGCTTTTCTATATCTTAAGTCACCTTTATTAGATATTGGTGATTCTTGAAATTTTGCTTACTTCTTTTATTTGGTGTTTAGAAGACATATTATGTAAATCTTATAAACAAAAGGATTAAAAAGGAATTTTTAGTGTGAAAAGAAATAGTTAGGCCATCCATGTGGATGAATGGAGATGGATGATAGAAGTTTCTATTCCTATTGGCCAAAAATCATATCCAATGGACTTCAAGGAGGTTGCCCAAGGGCTTATTAGGGATTAGGATTTGTTTTTTGAAAGGAATAGGCTAAGATCAGCAAGTTTGGATTTTCAAATATGGTTTTGGTGAAAATTTTGGATGATTTGGATTTTTTAAGAAGGAGATATAGGCACTCAAAGTTGAGGTATCAAAATTATACTTCTTGTCACTCTTTTGGACAAAACTTGCACATATAGAGAGCAATAGATAATCAGTGATTGGAATTGGAAAGAACACTTTTTTGGCTACATTTTTTGTATATGGCTTGATGAAATCCAAGCTAGAATGAAGGAGATATTGGGAGTTGAAATTAGTACTTGTAAGCTAATAGCAATAAAAGACCCTACTTAACTAGTAGTTATCTTTTGAGCTATATCTTAGGCAATTTAATAAATTTTTGATTCAAAATTCTTAAGAATATATATGTTTATATCACAAGACTATATACAAAATTTTTGTGGCATTAAGATTTTGGATTTGTGAGATATAAGGAAAATAGTTCTCAAGTGTCTCTAAAGTAGGGATTTAAGTACCTGCTAGGGTTTTTAAGATATGAGATGATCGAAAGAAAATCTATTATTGATTCTTTTTTGTAGCAAAATTTAAGAATATTATTCACAATTTGGAAAAAAATTTATAAAAATTAAATAGTTGAATCAAGAGTTATTAAATTCTAAAGTTTAAGAAGAAATAAATCCTTATAGGTGAATAAGGTTTTGAAAGGTTTTGTGGCAATTTTAGCCTTTTTGTACAAATCTACTTAAATATAAAAGGATTTATCAATAAAAATTATCTTTTATAATATTATTATATTATTTATCTATTTTATTAAGGACAAATTATTTATTGGAGTCTTACCAATAAATTTCAAGTAAATTCTCCACAGCCACGTACCTAGTGTATTCCCAGATAAAAGATCATGCCACACCACACCATTTTGTTTGTCCATTAGTTTGATGTTAAAAAGCTAAAGATAGTTTTATATCCACCTTTAATATTTTAAAATGGATTTTTTAAAATTTTGGTACAAATTGTGTCCTTCTATCTAATATAATATCCCTTAGTAATCCACGATAGCGATAGATATTATCAAGGAAGAATTTAGTTATTTTTTCACTTATAATAGATTTTGTATAATATATAAAATATGTCATTTTGGAAAAATGATCTACAATCATAAATATAGAATCACATGAACTTGAATTTAAAATATCCATGATAAAATCCATAGAAACAAAAGACTAAGGTTGTTCTAGTATAGATAATAGTTGGAGAAGTCTGTAAAGTTGATGACAAGGAGTTTTTGATCTTAAATAGACATCACACAATTGTATAAATTCTTTAATAGCCTTTTATATTTGAAACTATTAAAAATCTCTTGATATTAGCTTCAAAATCTTATTATATCCAAAATATCATATTGTAGGAAAGTTATGACGAGCTTCAAGAGTACGTTGTCGTGTTGTGGTTCGGCTACCATGTGAAAAGATTTTATATGTATATTTAATGTACAATTCATTATATAGTTAAGTGAAAGCTATAATAGTGGATTTTATTGGTTATACAATGTGGTTAGATTACTAGTTTAAAAGGGATCTATTAAAAAGATTATTATTGAGATTTATATAACCTTTTTTTTTTTTTTGATAGTAATTTTGAGGTTGATTTTATATTGATAGTAACTTTTGTATATCTTAAGTCACCTTTGTTACACATTGGTGACCCTTAAAATCTTAATTTACTTCTTTTATTTGATGCTTAAAGCACAAAGTATATAAATCTTACAAGAAGAAGGATTAAAAAAAGATTTTTAGTGTAAAAAGTGTAGTTTGGCCATCCATGTGGATGAATAGAGGTGGATGATAGAAATCTCTATTCTAATTGGCCAAAAATCATGCCCAATAGGCTTCAAAGAGGCTTTCCAAGGGTTTATTAGGAGTTAGGGTTTATTTTTCGAGAGAAGTTAAACATCAGAGGCTAGGATCATAAGGTTTAGAAATTTGAATCTGATTTAGGTGCAAATTTTGTGTAGTTTGCACTTTTAATGAAGAAGTTATAGACACTCAAAGTTAAGGTGTTGAATTTGGACCTATTGTCACTCTTTTGGGTATAACTCGCGCATACAGATAGAAATAAAGGATCGGCGACTAGATTTGGAGAGAGCACTTTTACAGCTATACTTTTTAAGTATAGCTTGATAAAATTGAAGCTAAGGTGAAGGAGATATTGGGAGTTGAAGTTAGTGCTTACAAACTTAAGGGCAGTAAGTGACCCGCTTATATAGTGGTTACATTTTGAGCTATATCTTAGGCAATTTGATAGATTTTTGGCTCAAAATTTTCAGGAGTATATATGTTTATGTCACAAGACTATGTGCAAAAATTTTGTGGCATTAAGGTTTTGGATTTGTGAGATATAAGTGAAATAGTGCTCGGGTGTCTTTGAGCTAGGGTTTTAAACACCTGCTAGGGGTTTTGAGATATCGGACGATTGAAAACGAATTTATGATTGATTCTTTATTGTGGTAAAATTTAAGAGGATTGTCTACACTTTGAAGTAAATTTTATAGAAATTGAATAGTTGGATCAAGAATTATTAAACTCTAAAGTTCAACAAGAAATAAGTCCTTGTAGGTGAATAAAGTTTTGAAGGGTTTTTGTGGAAATTTGAACTCTTTTTGTACAAACCTACTTGAATACAAGAGGGTTTATATATATAACTTCTCTTTTGTGAGGTTTTTGTATTATTTATCTTTTTTATTGAAGATAAATTACTTGTTGAATTTTTTCCATCAAATTTCAAGTAAACTCTCCACAGCCAAGTATCCAATCTATTCCCAGATAGAAGACCACGTCATACGACAATGTAGTCATGCTTCACCTTCTAGAATATATAAGCATCCTTCAAAATAGAGTAGGTTGTTCTTGAATTCAAACTTGGAGGTATCATAAAATTTAGATGAATTATTTTTAATATGATGAATAAGAGGGTCTAAAGATATATTTGACTAGACTTGCTTAAGAAAAATTGAATCAACATTCAATATTGATTTCATTACTTAAAGATAAAATTGTTTTGGCATCAAAAGGATTGTTTTTTGTTAATCAAAAGCTAAATCTCCTTCTTTTGATACAAGATAAGAATGTTGTCGTGTTGTAACACATTTATATAGTGAAAAGTATGAATAAGGATAAATTTACTTTATACTTTGTTATCTTGATTCATTAGAAACTTAAGATATTTAAGAAAAGATATATGAAAGACTCTTAGATTAATTCTTATTTTAATAGCTAATAGATAAAAATTAGTTATTAAAATTTTCTTCTAGATTGTAAAAACCATTTCACGGCTTTTAAAAAAGCTTTAAGTTAATAAAAATAGAATAAAAAAAGTAAAAAGTTAATATAGTAGATACCAAGGTTGAGTTGAGGATAGAATTAGGTTTACATACTCTTAAAATAAATTGGATTAATATCCGGGGGATGACTGGATATGAGACAGGATCAAAATCAGACCTCTAGCCACAAAAACGACCACCGAAGGCAGAGATTGGGAACATTTGGAGATTGGCAAGTAGGATTTGGAAGGAGGTTTTGAGTTCATTCCAAAGGCAAAAAAATTGCTTTCATAGGATTTGTGAGGACGAAGCAATGATTATTCAAAGTCAGGATTTGTATTAACAATTTGGATTTTATATAAGACAATTAGGGCTAGCACTTTTGATTGCTTTATGCAATTGATACAACATCTATAGTTGCAAATTGAATATTGTTTGGCTAATTAGGTGAGCTAAGAGTACAAAAAATCTTGTAACAATCTAACAGTGCAACTCGGAGATATTTGCCCATTAGTACGACAAGGTATTAGAAGTTGGCAATTTGAAGTTGGCAATTTGACAAGGTACTAGGGATTTTTCAATATCTAGAGATCTATCAATCAAAACAAGGCAAAAATTATCACAATGTTAAAAGACGCAAAGATCAAGCTATATGTCAAGTTTCAACTAGAATTAATAGTTGGAGAAGGAGAAGTTATTGCTGGCATATCTGCATCAAACTTTGAGTAAAAGGCTGAGAGACACTAGTGCGGAATTTTAGCATTATCGTACAATTTGTAAGTTGGATTGAGTTGAAATTTTCTAAACATGTAAAAAACTTATAGTGGTATTTTTTTTAAAAAAATTGTATGAAGTGAACATTCAAATTAGGAGTTATAGCTTGCTAAAGATCACTGACTAGGATTAAGGCTTGTGAAGAAAATCTAAGTTGCCTTATTATGAAGGTAACAAAGCAATTAGAGTTATGTATGGTTGAGATTACTAATAAGAGTGTTTTTAAACACTTTATATCAAATTTAAATACTTTTTTATTGAAATTTGGATTGTATTCTTTTGATATGGAATGAAACCTATTAGAATTTCTTGCATTTTTACAAACACAACCTTACATTCTACAGCCAAGTACCCGGTGCATTCCCAAATCAAACAACATGTTATGATAATACGTGAAGTCTTGCTCGAGAATGCTTCAAGCACTTGGCTGTGGAAGATAAAAAAGAAATACGCAACAATAAGATCCTAACAACTCTAATAGAATCATAAATAACTTCTATTAAATCTTAACAATATTAATCATGTTTTGATCCAATCTTGAAGAAATTATAAAAAGAAGAATAAATGAATCATACATTAATCATAAAAAAATAACATATAAAATAATAATTTTAAAAATATTAAAAATAAAAATCTTTAAATCCTAAGTCAAATCCTAGGTCAAATCCTAAGTCAAATCCTAAGTCAAATCCTAAATCAAACCCTAATTTTAATCCTAATTAAATCCTAATCAATCCTGATCAAATCTTAACAAATCCTAATTTTAATCCTAATTAAATCCTAGTCAATCCTGATCAAATCCTAACAAACCTTAATCAAATCCTAATTAAATCCTAGTCAACCTTTGATCAAACTCTAACAAATCTTAAAACAAATCCTAACTAATCTTAGTCAATCCTAGTTAAATCCTAACAAATCTTAAAATGAATCCTAATTAAACCCTAGTCAATCCTAGTCAAATCTTAACAAATCCTAAAACAAATCCTAACTAAACTCTAGTCAACTCTGGTCAAACTTTAACAAATCTTAAAATGAATCCTAATTAAATCCTAATCAATCCTAGTCAAATCCTAACAAATCCTAATCAAACACTAAATCCTAAATTCTAAATCCAAACCCTAAATCCTAAATAAATCCTAATCAATTCCTAGGGTAGTTTTTGAACCTCAATAACTACCAAATAAACTATTGATCTTGATTGAAAATTTATACATGCCTTAACAACTAAGTTGACAACAAATATATTAAGTTTCAAGAAGATCAAACTTACCAAAAAGAAGAAAAATCTATAAATCTGCTCGGGTATTGGCCGGCCTCCTTCTTCAATCTTAATGCTAATAATCTAGTATCTAAACCTCTTGTTCTTACCATTCAATTGCTTTTAAATTTTATATGTGCTTAGAAAATAAAATCTTCTACTTATAGATAAAAATTTTATTCAAATCCAATTAGCAAATTGCTCAAAATCTGCAAAATCCTAACTAACCCTCAAAACCTAATTTTTGAGTCCTTAACCCATTTAGACCTCAATTACTTACAATTGAAATATTAGATTGAGTTCAAAATTGTAGCACAAATTGATAACAATAATATCAACCAACCTAAAAAATTTTAGCTATAGATTTGCTATAAAATTTTTCTAATTGTCCAAAGCATAAGCCCTATTTTATTTCACAAATTCAAAGTCGCCCAAAACAACCTTAACTTTATAAAGCTCTTACAAAGTCAATTTTGATCTAAATCACTCCAAATCAAATCTTATGCAAAATCTCTCAAGTTTGCCCTCTAATCCCATTCTCCAATCTGCAAAAAAGCTTTTGACCCACCGTAGGCATGTGGTTTTGTGCCTTAGGGTCAGATTCCTACCCCAGCTCATAATTGGTCCTCTCTGGGTATCTATTTTGAGGTTTTTTTAGTAAATTTTTCTAAAATCTATTTTTAATTCTTTTCTAAAGATGCCTATATTTTTTATTTTTTTAATCTACTTTATTTTGCCTTATTTATGGCCATATAAAGCAATTAGAAGTCACTTTTATAAAAGGTAGTATTAACACCTTTTGATTTTTTTCTACCTCTTTCTCTATTATTTATTTTTCTAAGATAATTTTCTCAAATATTTTTATTTGAGCTTTTCTATAATATGACCACTCCTTTCTTCTTTCATCTAATGGTCATATTATTATATGACAATGTAATACGATAACATCTAGAAAGGGCATTGAATAGACCTTATTGTTTTCCTAGTTGATATGTGATAATGAACTCAAATCTTCACAAAGACATAGTCCAACGAGCCTGATGACAATTCAACATGCATGTTGACATGAAGTATTCTAAGTTCTTATGATCTGTATATATAGTGACTAGATTAAAAATGCCTTGTAGAGAGTAACACCATTTTTGAAAAGAATCCACAATTGCAAGAAATTTTTTATTATGAATTTTGTAATTGAACTCTAATATTAAAAAATTTCTAGAATAGAAAGCTATTAGATGGAATTTATCATCTAATTCCATTTGTAACAATATTAAGTCCAAAATAAACTTTTATACATCTATTTTCATAAAAAATATCTTTAAAAAGTTGACATGATATAAAATTGGTGTAGAAGTAAAAGCTATCTTCAAAGCTTCAAACAATACTTTTGTTTCTTTATCCTACTAAAATTTGTCCTTATAAGTTAAGTATATAAGTGAGATTGTAATTTAAAAAAAGCTCTTGATGAAGATTCGATAATAATTAGCAAAGCCCAAAAAGTATTATACATTCCTTACTGTTCTTGAAATCTTTCAATCTATAATTGTGTAAATGTTTTTAGGATCCATCTTAAGACCATCATTCAAAATGATGTATACTAAGAAGTCAACTTAGGTAGTATGAAATACACACTTTTCTATCTTGGCATATAATCCTATTTCTCTAAGTTTTTGTAATATACAATGAATATGAAGTTCATATTCTTTTATATTTTTAGAGTAGATCAGAATGTTGTCTAAATAGCAGATAATAAAATCATTAAAAAAACTCACAAAATATATCATTCATAAGATGCTAAAAAGGAGTTGATGCATTTATAAGTCCAAAAGGCATGATATTATATTTGAAATTTCCATACCTACTTTAAAATATAATCTTCCATTCATCACTTTCTTTAATGCGGACCAAATTATGTGTTCTTCACAGATCTATTTTTGTGTAGATCTTTGCTTGATTGAGTTTCATCTTTTTTCTTTATAAATAAGATAGAAGCTCCTAATAGAGACTTTGAATGGAGTATGAAGTTCTTAGCCAAATTCTCATTAATATATTTTTTAAATATAAATAACTCATTCTATGATAAATTATAAATTGGTCCAAATAGTGATTGAACTCTCTTTTGAAGATCAATTGAACAATTATAAAGTCGATGCTTTAAAAAAATATCTACGTTTTTCTTTTCAAAAATGTCTTAAAAATCTTGATATTGGCTAGGAATACCACTTGTAGTCTTTTCAGCATAAAAAATAGGTGTGGTGTATATACAAAAAGTTGATCTTTCTTTTGTCGCATGTATAAAAGCTTTTATACCTATCAATAAGGATTTGGATGTACTAGAATTATATATGTCTATTTGACTAATGGATTTTTGAATTAAACTACAAGAAAAATCAAGGTTAGACAAAGTTCAATCTATTTAAGGATTATATTTTTTTAGCCATGATAATTCTAAAATAACTAGATTAGAGGGAGATCTAATCATATTAAATATTATTATGCTATTATATCCCTTAGTTGCTACATCTAAAAGAACAATCTCATAGATAACATCTCTAAAAGATAACAAATAACTATCTATGACTTTTATGTGTATAGATTTAATTTTCTTAAGTAAAGATATTTCTTATTTTTTGACAAAATCTTTGTCTATGAAATAAGCTGAGACTTCTAAATTTAATAAGGCAAAGACTTTGTGATTTTTAGGTCCTAAAAATATATCTATCATAAAATAAGATGAGGGATGTGAGGAAATAATATGACCTTTATAAGATGTTACACATAATTCTAGCTGCATGGTCTCTATTGTAGCTAGAGAAACTTGTTTTCTGACATATTATCTTCTTTAGCAACCATGCTCCTCATTTTGTGATTGTATTGCTTCTTTGGACAATGTTGAACAGTGTACTTAGCTTTTCCATATTATAAATACAAACCCTCTTGACAATATCGAGTCTTTTTCTATTTGGTGAGAGGTTTAAAACGTATCGCATCAATTTGTATTAATTCTAGCTTAGTCAAATAAATTTCTAAAAACTTAGGAATTACTATCATTACTTGACTTGTTCCTCTCTAGCCAAATCTATATTCTTAAAGCCTTTCAAATAATTGATTGTTATATGCAATGGCTTGAATAATAAATTATTCTAAAGAATTTATTTTTGGCATTATTAATAACAAATCTTTAATGTTATCCTTCAATCCATAATGAAATTGATTGATAAGGGCTTTATCGTTCTACTCCACATTCCAAGCAATGTTTTAGAATTCTACAACATATGTTATGGATGACCATGATCTTTATTGTAAAGATAAGAATTTGGTCTCTACTACCCTCTTTCAATCACTTTTTTCAAATGTGGCCGTAAACACTTCAAAGAATGAATTCAAATTATAAAAAAATTGTGAATCTTTTTTCATCAAATATGCAAACTAAAAAAGAGCACTTCCAAATAAAAGTGCACCAATGAATCCAACTTAAATAAATCCATTAGGATATTGGAAAAGATTCAATCTTAGATATAGCTTGACTTGTTGTAGAAATCCTCAAAATTTTGATCTTATTCCATCAAACTTCTCAAGTATACTTATCTTTGCCTCCTTCATGCTTATAGAAGAAAGACTTTCTAAATTTGATTGTAAGGGCGATTTACTTACTTCCTTCAATTGTACAATTGTTTGGCATAGACTTTGAACTTCTTCTATAGACATAGGAATAGTACTTTCATGATTGGTATTAGTAATTCGTAAAATTTCTATCCTAAAAGTATTGACAAGTTTCTAAAGATCTGTAATAGTTATAAATTTATTTTTACTTTTATTAAATATAGTATCTATGATCTTTCCTTCCATCTTAGATAACATAATAATTCCACAATTTTAATTAGAAGAAGATAATTTGCAACCTCTAATATCAAATAAAAATTTCTACAAAGAAAGGTGATCCATTCTTTTTCAAAGAAAAAATCAAAGTTAGAAAGCAAAGAATGTTAGTTTAAAGGTGGATAGTCTGCAACTTTCAAATGTAATAATAGAAGTGGGATAATCTACTCACTTTTTAAATTGAAAAGAAGAATAATAAATCTTCACTCTTGTCAAACTATCAATGATATGAATCATAAAGGAATAAAATATCAATACACTCTTGTGTCACTCAAAAGAATAGAAAATTACTCAAAGATGGAATAATATTAAAATTAGAATGGCTATTACTAAAAATAAGAAGATTAAAAATTCTTAAAATAAGATTAAAAATAAAAAAGATATTGATAAGAGTGAAGAAGGCTTCACTCTTATCTCTATATATATTATCTATCTAAGACTATCTATGTTACACCAAAAAAATCCACCTACTCAACAACACAAGAAGCCTTGAGTTAGTCTTCCGAAGAAATATGATGATACACATTCAAAGTTCCGAGGGTTTGTCAACCAAATTCAATTAGTAATAGTTCTACAACCTCATACTTATATAATAGAAGAATCATGGATTAGATTGGTTGGCACCTTACTTACAGGACAAGTATTATCATGATTTGTTCTCTTGTTTGAAAAAAGATTATCAATTTTGAGTAACTTTGAAGTTTTCATAGAAGCATTTACGAAAGCATTTGGAAAACATGACAAGGCTCATTAAACAACAATTAAGATTTGAGCATTATGTCAAGGAGCACGCTCTACATCAGTCTATGTATCCAATTTTAGGCAATTAGCATGTGACATCAATTGGGATAAAGAAGTTTTAATGAGCTAATTTTATTGGAAATTAAGAGATGATATGAAGGATTTATTATTATCACTTCCGGATCTATAATTGTTAAATGAAGCCATCAACCAAGCTGTAAAATATGATAACCAATTATTTCAATGTTAACAAGATCAATGTTCATAGGCTTCAACAAGACTATACATAATTCGACATAATTTTGCTACATTGATAAGCATTTTGAATTCACAATCACAAGTAGAAGATATGCAACTTGATGCAATATGATTTAAATCTCTTAGTCCACAAGAAAAAAAACATCAGATGGAAGAAGGTCTACACTTATATTGTGGCAAAGAAGGCCACAAGGTTGGCAATTATTTGAAGAAACAAAATTGATACATTACCAAAACTAAGAGTGCAATTGTATAGAAAAATAACAATGTTCAGTCATAATAGGGACTATGCGCTTGGACAATTCAATATCATAAAACTATTCAAGTTTCTTTCTTTCTACTCAACCTACTTGTTATTTTACAATCCTTTTGTATTTTGGTCCTTAAAATTTTCAGACAACCACTTTGTTAGATTTAGAGGCATCTGTTTGTTTTATAAATGAGGCATTCACTAAGCTTCACAAAATTCTTTTAGTATAGAAATTCAAATCTATTCATGTCAAGGTACTAGATGGATGATTCTTATCCTCTAGTAGTATCATCCATAAAACCATGCCTAAAAAAATATTGTTCAAAGATCATAGAAGCCAGATTATATTCAACGTTATTAGGACTCATTTAAATCCTGTTATTCTTAAGCTGTCTTGGTTAAAAAAGCATAATCCATCTATAGATTGGTAATCACAAAGAGTAATATTTTCAATAAAAATCTCTACAAAAAAAATTCATGAAAAACCACAAATTGATAAATCTTTATTTATTGGAGCAAGGACTTTTATAAGATTGGCCAAAGAAAGGACATCGTTTGTTATTTATGCAACTCCAATTAAAAAAAATATGACTTCATTGGCAAGTATTCTAAAACAGTATATCAAATTTCAAGATGTTTTTTAAAAGAAGAATATTGATATATTGCTAGAGCACTGACCATATGATTGTGCTATAGGTCTTCAAGAAGAAATGCAACTACTTTTTGGTCCAATCTATAATCTTTTTTAAAATGAGCTTTCAGTATTGAAGGATTATATTAATGAAAATCTTACAAAGAACTTCATTAGGTATTCAAAATCTTCAACAAGTGCACCTATATTTTTTATAAAGAAGAAAGATGGTTCTTTGTATATGTGTGTTGATTTTCGGGGATTGAATAAAATAACAGTGAAGAATCGTTATCCACTATAGTTAATCTTAAGACTTTTGGAACAACTCAGCTAAGCTAAGATCTATATTAAAATAGATCTTTGTGGAATATACAACATGGTATGGATCAAAGAAGGAGATGAATGAAAGACCGCATTTTTGACAAGGTATAGATATTTTAAATACAATATCATGTCTTTTGGACTAATAAATATACATGCTATCTTTCAGCATTTAATGAATGACATCTTTCAAGAGTACTTGAATAAGTTTGTGATGATTTATTTTGATGTCATCTTGATTTACTTGAAAAATCTGGAGGAACATAAGAAATATGTCAAATTGATATTACAAAAGCTGCGAGATACAAGTTTGTATATTAAACCAAAAAAATATATATTTTATCAACCTAAGATGGAATTTTTAGAATATATCATATCTATTGAGGGTTTGACAATAAATCCCAAGAAGATAGAAGCGATTATGCAATAGGCCATTCCAAAGACTGAGAGAGATGTACAATGTTTTCTTGGATTTGCTAACTTCTATAAGATCTTCATAAACAATTATTCTCAAGTTATCACTTCTCTTATTCAATTGACATATAAAAACAAGTTAGAATGGGGGCCTCAAGAAAAAAAGGCATTCCAAGATCTTAAGATAGCGTTTATTATAATCCCAATATTGGTGCATCCAAACTTTACAAAAGTATTCCATATGGAGGTTGATGCTTTTGATTTTGCACTAAGGGCCGTACTTTTACAAATAGATATAGATAATAAATTCCACCCTGTTGCATTTTATTTTCAAATATTCTTTGCTACCAAAATTAATTATGCAATTCACAATAAAGAGCTTTTTGCTATTGTAGATTCTTTTCAAGAATGGCATCATTTTTTTGAAGGAATAATATATCTTATGATTGTATATACAAATCACAAGAACTTGAAATATTTTATATCAACTTGGATTCTAAATTGTAGCCAAGCTTAATAGAATATGTTGTTATCTCAATTTAGCTTTATTATCATTTATCGATTTGGAAAGCAACAAAAATTATTTGATGCTCTATCAAGGAGATCATATCTTATATCAAAGATAAAAAAGGCAATATTTAATCAATAATATACAACTTTGTTAAAATTGATGTAATTTCGCCTTTGTGCAACTATTACATCGGCACCTATTGATGATAATTTCTTCAATGATATATACGCTGCAACCATTAATGATGCTTTGGCCTTTGATGTCAAGCGTCGCTTGAAAAAAAATACTGATAAGTTCAAACTCAAGGAAGACCTTTTATACTTTGAAGAACGTTTGTATATCTCAGAAGGACCAACAAGACTACGTGTTCTTCAATCTCACCATGATTTTTTAATTGCAAGTCATTTAGGATTTAACAAGACTTTAGAACTTATTTTCCAAGATTTTTGGTGGCTTCAAATGTGAAAGGCAATAAAAGACTTTGTGCTTTCCTGCGACATCTATTCAAGGTCTAAAAATCCTTCATATCACTTTTAAGGACTTTTACAATCCTTGCTTGTTCCAAGATGGTCATGGTCTTCTATCTCAATAGATTTCATCACAGATCTACCACCATCTAATTTATTAGATAACATCTTTCTAGTAGTTAATTGACTTACAAAAATGGCTCATTTCATTCCTTGCAAAAAGACTACATTTAGTGAAGAAATAATAAGGCTCTTTCTTGACAATATATATTGATATCATGGCCTACCAGATGATATTAAGGATCCCAATTCATATTTAAGTTTTAGAAATATCTTTTGAAATATTGAAGGTAGATATTAAACTTTCTACGGCTTTCCATCCTCAATCTGATAGCGAAACAAAATGAGTTAATAAGTTTTGGAGTAATATTTACAATATAGTATCAACTATCAACAAGATGATTGGATCTTGTATCTACCATTAGTAGAATTTGCATATAATAATATTGCTTATGCTTTAATTTAGCAAGCACTATTTTATTCCAACTATGGATATCATCCGAAGCTTAATTTGTGGAGTACACCAAAGAATAACAATCTAGCGGCTGAAAGATTTGTAAAGAATCTATGTAATATGAAACAATCTTGAAGCTTCAATTACAAGCAATTCAAGATGCTTACAAGGTATATGTAGATAAATTCAGGAATCAACTGCTTACTTTTTATATTGGAGATAAGATATGATTTATTTGATAGAACATCAAGATCAAGTAGCCATGCAATAAATTAGATTATCAAAGATTAGGACCATTTTATATCTAGAAGTAAATTAATCCAATGACATATTGCTTGAAATTACCATCTTCTATGAAGGTACATTTAATTTTTCATATTTTTCTTTTAAAACCTTATAGAGAGTCGCATATTCTAAGAAGAGTACAACAATTGCCACCTAGTATCAAAATTAAAGACCATGAAGAATACGAGGTGGAAAAGGTACTTGATTCATGGCAAAGATGGGACAAATTAGAATATCTTGTTCACTAGTGGGGCTATGATATTAATGAGTGCACATGAGAATCAACCAAAAATATTGCCAATGCACCTCAAAAGATACAAGAATTTCATCAATTCTATCTCTACAAATCTAAACGTATTTGATGATAACTTTTTAGTGAAGATTGGATTCAAGGAATATTCATAAGAGGGCGAGAGTTAAACTAAAGCCTTCATCTGTATATAATAATTTGTTTCAAAATAGAATAAAATAGTAGAAGCAAGTTAGTCACTATGTCAAACCTTCAAGCATTGAGAGAACAAGATTCACAAGATTCATTTGCCACGTAAGCTTCAAACAAACTAGTACAATTTTCACAGCCTTCAAGTGAGCAAAGTGAGGACAATATATTTCAATGCCAAGTATGACTTTGGTTGGAATCATTAGGAGTAAGATCCAACCATGCAAGTCTCGATTCCAATGCTCAAGCTTTAGTGATATTACTTGAGCTTGGAAAGGTGAATCCTTTTGGTTTTGAGATCTTGTTTTGAGGATGTTTTGAAGGCTGCAATGAAGATCAGATCCTTAGATGGAATATTTCAATAATGTATGTACTAGCTCAAGGTCATATGCGATTACTTCAAAGACTAGTAGAACCTATTGCTTAAGAATGAAGAACAGAATATATAGCTCCACTAATATAGTATATTTTTGATTTCTTACATATAAAGTAAGATTGAGCTCCTCTTGGAATTCATCACTAGAAAAGGAGGTGTTGTTAGGAATATATATTTTAGAGATTTATAGAATTTTCTAAAACATTCTAGAAGTTTTTTGAGTTAGTGAAAGTCAATTGAGAAGCTTCCTAGTTAGTAAATTGTAGCTTGAGAAGTTTCCTAGTTAGTAGAAGGAATTCAAGATGCTTTCTACTTAGTGGAAGAAGCTCAAGAAACTTCCCAATTGATAGAAGTTACTCAAGAAGCTTCTTAGTTTGATGGAAGCCACTCAAGAAGCATCCTAGATATGAGTATATATAGGGGTCGAGGTTGAAGAGTTCTTCAATCTCAACAATAGATCTTTTGGAGTTCTAGCTCACCTTTCTTGGTGTTATTCATGTACTCATCTGTTTAATTCGAGTTCTTATTGGTTTCTTCTTGAAACCTTGTCTTGATTCAAGTCTCTTGCTCTGTATTTTTGTATCCTTAATATTTAGCTTGTGAAATAAGCTACCAACATGTGCTACACGTGGCTAACTTGTTGGACAAGTTTTTAACCTATCAATCACCTATAGACATGTATAAAGATGAAACCACATCTATAAAGCTTCTAAGAAGCTTTTCTATAAGATATCATTAAATTAATCTATTTTTATCTATTTCTATCTATCCATATTAATTACATAATTATTGGAATAAATCTTATATTTGTGATATAATTTTACCTTTAATTTTATTTATTTAAGAGAAAATAACATAAAATATTTTATTATTTTATAAAATATAAACATAACTTATTTAATAGTTACTTATTCTATTTAATTTATATCAGAAATTTAAACTAAGTTGCATCAATTTATATTAGGTTATTTTTATATTTTATATGATATTTAGTAATATTAGATATTATTAATTTATTTAAATAAAATATAAAATTCTATGTAAACTATCTTTTATTATAGTTTAATTAAATAATTAATATATATAATAAATTATATAATAAATTTATTAAAAGTCTTAATATTTTATTTTAAAAAAATATATAATATTTTAAATAATATTTTAAATAAATCAAAGAAGTTACTTTATTTTAATAAATATTATGAAATAATTATCAAAATTTAAGAAAAAATCCAAAAAAATCATGTTCTTTAATAAAAATTTAATAATTTTTTTACAACCTCCTTTCTATTAATTTTTTAAAGGCTACTTCAAATACAATTACAATTGCTTAAAAATTTTCTATTGTTTTAGAACTATTTCCAAAAATGATATAAACCAAGTCAACTCAAGTCAACTCAAGTCAACTCAATGCTAGTGAAAATAGTCCCTATAAATTTTTTTTGTAGGTAAATTAATTTAGATATTTTAAAAAATCATATGTTTTAAAAAAATTATACTTTTTAAGAAAAATTTTAAAATTAATAAAATTAAAAATTAAAATCATTAAATCCATTTAATATGTAATACTCATTTTTTAATTGAATATTTCTACAAATTTTTTAATTGATTTTTTAATTTTTTAATTATAATAAATTAATTTTTATTTATATTTTTAAAAAAATATCTTAAATATTCTTTTAATTAGACCACACTAAGATTTGCATAGTATGAACCTTCCATTGTTACTTTTGAGTTGTTTAAACTTGTAGTAATTTATTCAAGAATCTATGCTATAACAAACCAAAAACAATACACTACTATATGAATATATAACTTAGTTAGATTTATTGCTGTAGAAGAGAGTAATAAATTATCAAAAGTTTTTGAATGGTTAATAATATTATTAGAAAGTAATTGAGGTTTAAATTTATTCTCATAATGAAAATTATATTTAAAAAACTCATAGTAGATACAATATTAATAACACAGATATGAATTTATTTTCTATGCTACACATTCAATTATAATAAAAAAGAAAAAAATCAGTAAAACATCTAAGGTTGATTTATTACTAGATAATTTATCTATTTTATAAAAATATAGTTGAATTTTTAAAAAAGTACTTGTAATTTATTTTGAATATTTTTATCCATTTTACAATACTTGGATGAAACTGATTTTATTCTTTTATGCATGGATATTTTTAACTTGCTATTATTTGCTTCAAGTTTCTCAACCTGCTCTCTTAATACTGGACAATTTCCAACATAATAGTGTTTTTAATCTACAAAGATATGTAATAAGTTAAACTGTGGTAAATTACTACAAATTTTGATTTGTATAAAATATTATTGCTTTGCTGATATCATAAATTTCATTCTCTATTCCTTCAATGGTATTTTCTTGTGATGTACAAGTTTGTGCATCTATAACATACTATGTGCCTGTAGTTCTTTGTTTGAATGTTTGACAAATCAATGTTCTTGGTGATGTTTTTATTTATTTTTATTTCTTTCTTTCTTCCTTTCTCAACTTGGTTTTTTTGTTTTCTTTCTTCAAGTTTATTTTCTTCGGCTTTTAATGTTTTTTATTTTTTTATTTTTGTCTTCACAACTTATTCCATCAAGATTTTTCCTACAAAGAACTAAATTGCAAATAAATGCACCAAAATTGTAAAGTTTCTTGCTTTACCTTCTTCATTATACCTTGTGCTGCAATAGGGCTTCCATAATGCCAAATATGCTTGTGAATCTTTCTTGGATTTTTGGAAAATAGAAGTTTTTAATAAAAATTTTAAGTTTTTGGTTAGGCATAAACATTCATAATTTTTAAATATTTAGTAATATTTTCTGGTATTTTTTCTTAAATTGAAATACTTTTTGATAATTTTCCTTCTTTGCTTTAATTTTTATAGAGTTTATACGTTTTTTGTGTGTATTTTTTTCCTTCAATTCAGTAGCAAATGTATCTATTGTACTGTTACTTTTACCCTTTTTTTTAATATATTTATTGCCAAAAGAGCTTTGATGCATAAGTTTCCCAACTTTTTTTTGATCCTGTAGCAACAAGATATTTATAACATCTTATATGCTCTTTTAAGTTTATCATTTTTTAATATTCTTGTTTGTTTTCTTTTTTCTTTTTTTTTTTGTTTTGTTTTCTCTTTCTTTTATTCAATTATTTCAGTTTATGTGTGTGTACATAAGCATTAACAGTGTAGTTGTATTAAGTTACACTGATAATTCAATACTTACAGCTTTGATGGAGTCAACCTCATATATATATAAATATATATATTTATTAAGGATTTCTATTTTTTATTTTTCCTAAGATATTTAAAATATAAAAAATTTAAATTTTATTTCTTTAGTAATTACATTATCTATAAAAAAAAATTGTCCAGAATTATTTGTAATGATGTCATATTACATTTTGGTGTTGTAGTTATATAGTGTGGCTATTGTAATAGACATATCACTTGCCATATTTTAATACAAAGTTTACATTACATAAAATCAAATAAAATTCATTATTAAAATCTTAAATAAGATTCTATTTTTTATATGATAATTTTTAATTTTTTGAAAAAACATGTTATAATATTATATTAATAAAAAATATATAATTTAACATTTATATTATTTTTACATATGAAATATAATTTTCAATTATTTAACTAAGTCTATCAGTATAATATTATTTTAAGAAGATCAATTAGTTCGTTTCATTATAATAGTTATTATTATTATATAATTTAAAGAATAGTAAAAAATATTTGGAAAGATGAGTTGAACAGTAGGCACAATAGAGAGGTGAATTTGTGGCCAAATTTGAAGGGGAAAAAGGATAATAATTAGATTTGTTGTAGGAGGCTGTAAAAGGGGATTTCATAGGAAGTTTCTACAAGGAAAATTTCCATTATTATTTTATTATTTTAAAATTACATGTGTATATATATATATATATATATATATTAAAAATAATATTATAAATGTTCACCCAAATAAATAATATTTAAGCAGCTAAATTTTTAAGTTTTATATTTAGATTTTAAATGTTAATCTGTTAAATATCATGTAATCAATTTTGATCTCTTTATTATTTTTTAAACTTCCTTTTATTTTCTATCTAATAAGGACCTGGTGATTTACAAATGTAAATTTAATGTGGAAAAGTATCTCAATGTCTTCTTACTCTGTATTATTTTTTTCCACAATGTTTTACAAACTATTTTTAAGAATTGAAACTCAGTACAATGCATCTCTCGGCTCCATCTTCTTTCTTCCTTTCATTCCTCTTTCTTTCTTCAATTTAATTTAATTTAATTTTTTCAGAGTTGGAATAATATAAATATTGTTCTTCTAGTCACTAACAACATACATTACAATGTAAAATTCAGATATTAAAAGACTTTTTTGGCTGTAGAAGTTGAGTTTGGTATCATGCATAAGGTAGAAAGGGCAAAGGTGGTCTTGCCTGCACATGGAGAGGTCTATTGTAAATTGCAAGCCCATATGTCCCATATTGATTTGTTCTAGGTTTCATCTTGTGTAATTACAATGGTTGGTTTTTGAAGTAACAATGAATCTTGTAACATGTTGCAATTAAAAGCTTAATTTTCTTCAATGATCATTTTTTTTTCCTTTTTTTTTTTTTTATGCATTTTCAAAAAAAATTGAAAAAAAATTGTATTATTTCAAATTTGATTTTTTTTTTTTTTTTTTTTTTATTTTTAATCCTGTTATAATCACAGGGGTGTTGCTATTGAAAAAGTAGCTTATTTGTAGCTACTCACTTATATGTAGTTTAAAATGATAAAATTGTTCTAATCTGTCTTTTGAAGGTGTATTTAAATTTTTATTTAATTTCAAAAAACAAACAAACATACAATCAAATAAGTATATTCTAGATTATGTGTTTTATTTGATTGTAGATGGTTAGCATTGTTCCTTGATGTAAGATCTCAAAAGTGTATTAATAATAACTTTATATATTTTTATGTGATTCAATGCAAAGTGGATTTTAAAACAAAGAAGAATGGAGCATTGAAATAAAACTAGTCCAACACACTTCTAATCCAAGGACAACAAATTTGGAGAATTGGATCTCAACATCTATAAGTTTTACAGATAAAGTCTTTTTTTTTTTTGGATATAATTTCAAACTGTTTCTTCTTATATCAAATTTGTTTTAAGATTGCAAGACTTATAGTTAGAAATTTATTCTTAAAAAAGTGATTCAAAGGTAGGTTTTAATAAAAGTTTAGTAGGTTAGCATTAAAGACATTCTTATAAAAAATCAACTTTAGTTTAGATGATTATGATTTTCTTTTAAAGATATAAGTAATTTCTTAAATATATAAGAATAATCTTAGTAAATTTTGATATTTTTATATAGAGTTATATAAGTATAAAGGTAGGTAGAATGAAGGTGTAAGCTATATTTATTTGAATTATAGTTGGTAATTTTGAGAAGAAAAATTCTTTATAAAATTAAAAATAGTTTATGAAAAATACATAAATATATAAAAATATCAAAACAACTTGCTTATTAGCATAAAGATCTACTATGGTAAAATAAGCATTAAAAAAATTTAAAAAGTTAAATTTTTTTTAGACACATCTTAATTTTTTTAAAATAAAATTTTAATCCAATTTAAATTTGGAGATTTATTTTGAGAAAAATATATCAATTAATTAGTCATTTCCAAGGATTCTAAATAAACCTTTTTAAATATAAAGATCTTCAATATTCATTGTTCTTAGAAATTAGATATTTTACATGCACTATCCATATTTTTATTATCTTCTCTTTTAGTACCATTCCAATGCTTATTAATATATCTATTAATAGTACTCAAAATTTTAAAATTAACTTTTAAAAAAAATCTCCATTAACTACACAACTCTTTTAAGTACTTAAATATATTATAAAAGAATAAAATTTTATTGATATAATTAGGACTAATATTCATAGAGATAATGTATTAGATCTAATTATTTTAATAATATGATATAGAAATAATCTTGATATAATTTTTTTTCCCATTTTTTTTATTTCTTTGTTTATTTATTTAATTTATTTACTTTCACCAAATTATTAGAAAAACTAAGATAAAATTAAGCAATGTTAAAAAGATCCATTATCCTATACTTTTATCTCCAAATTTCTAAAATCTCTATTATATAAAAAATTATAATCAAATTTATCAAAAAACTAAAAAAAATCTAATTCTCAAAATAATTTAAACTTAAATCTATTAAATATTGTTGATTCACCTTAATATATTCTTTAAT
The DNA here is from genome assembly GCA_036785485.1 of Physcomitrellopsis africana. Taxonomy (NCBI): domain Eukaryota; kingdom Viridiplantae; phylum Streptophyta; class Bryopsida; order Funariales; family Funariaceae; genus Physcomitrellopsis; species Physcomitrellopsis africana. The sequence goes on from JAWRVF010000547.1 coordinate 155,846, forward strand.
CATGTCTATACTCATATATATATTATAAAAATTATATAATAAAAATATGTGTATTTTTGCTATTACAAATACGATTCAAACAATAATTTAAACTACTCTATAATAAGATATTTAGATCTTCAATTTAAATCTAAATAAAAGATTTTAAAGATTTTTTTAACAGAAGAAAAAAAAAAAAAAAAAAAAAAAAAAAAAACTCAGTAGATTTAGCAAGCTTGTTTGGAAAAAATACCTCCATAGAATATAAACTTGTATTACTATAAGACAAGCATATGTAATTTTATTAAATTAGAATAATGTATATATTTCATTTTTTTATAAAATTATCATATATAAACTATTAGAAAATAACTCCAGTTTTAAATTAATATATTTTTAAATTAATATATTTTAAATATTATTTTAAATTAATTATCAATATGTTAAATCATTTTCTAATAAATTATTTTCTAATAAATTAACAAAAAATAAATTAACTTAAAAATGCATATTGATTAGTATATATTTAAACTGTTTATAATATATTAAAATCATTATACATATTAATTGATATATATATATATATATATATATAGTAAATTGATTTTATGTAAATTATTATAAAATAACTCCAGTTTTAAATTAATTTATACAAAATAGATTTGTAAAGAAATGTATACATATATATTTTAATGTATTTTTTAATATGTGTAGATATATATAAATATAAATATATATGGAATAAATACTTATATATATATATAGATATATTTTTAGTATATTTTTATGTTAATAAAAAAAATTAGTATATTTTTAGTATATTTTTATATAGTTCTTTTATCAATAATTAAGTTATAATTTTATTTTTATCTTTTTTATTTTTATATTAACACAAATTTTAATTGAAATAATTCATTGTAACTAAAATTGAAATATAAAACATTTCTTTGCAACTCTTTTTTAAAGTCACAAAATATTGAAAACGGAATTTGTAAGTAATTGATGTTCTTTTACATTTGATATATATATATATATATATATATATATATATATGCTTTTAGGCATGATTTTTATGATTAATTTAAAAACTTTATTTCACAATATAAAATTTTGAATTAAAAATCTATAATTATATGTATAATATTTTATACTTAGTATTTTAATATATATTTTTAAGTTAATTTATTTTTTATTTTGATTATTTAAGTATTTTAGATTAAAATTCAAAGAAATTATAAAAATTATTTATTTATAAGTTTGATATCTTGTAGTTTTTAAACATAATTTATAATAAAATATTGAATAACAATAATAATGATGTAATCAAGAAGTATAATATATATATATATATATATATCTATATATATATATATCTATATATATATAATTTTTTAAATAAGTAAAAATATATTATATTACCTTTTTATAAATAAAATAAAATGAAATAAAATTTTAAATTTTTCTCAAAAAAATTATACATACATCTTTTAAAATTACAACAAAGAAGAAATAAATTTTACAACTATTCAAATCTTATGATATTGGTTTGTAGAAAAGTTCTAAATTTTGTATGTTTAAGAAATAAAATCTTATAAAATTTACTAGTATTATTCTTAAATATATAATTTATAAAGAATAATAAGTAATTTTTTAATTCTATATTTATAACTACTAAAGAATTTAATAATAAAAAATATTTATTTAGATTTTATTATTATAATTTATCTAAATATATAGTTTTTTTACACACACATATATAGATATTTATTTATAAAATATATTATCAATAATATTTTTTAAAATATTAATTTTAAGAATATACCATAAATTATAGTTTTAGATTATTGTTGAATCTTATTTTAGGATAATTGATATATAATCATTTATTATAATTTTAATTTATTTTTAATCCTATTTCTTATACTTTGAAATAATGGACCATAAAGAATAATTCAATCTCTTAGTGATAAAATAATACTTAGTCCAAATTTTATGAAAAAAACTTTTATAGTAATTCGTTTGAATATATCAAAGTAGATATGCTTTATAACATATTTAAAATTTAAAATTTAAAACTAAAAATAAAATTAAATAAAATAAAATTAAAACATAATATTATATAATTATAAAATATTATTAAAAATCAAAAATAAAAAATAGTTTTAAAATATATTATTAAAATAATTATTAAAATTATTAAAATTATAAATTATGATTTAAATTAAATAAAAATTATATATATATATATATATATATATATATATATATATAAATATTTAATTTTAAAATAATTTATAAAATCATGAATTATAATAGTAATTTTAAAAATAAAAAATAAAAAGAAATTATAGTTTTTTAATCTATATATTGATCTTTAATATTAGTGCAAGTCTTTATAATTCTAATAAGCCAAATTAATGATTTGTAGAAAAGAAGCCAAATGTTGTTAACTTATTCCAAAAGAATCAACTAAAATACATCACCAAATGTATGGCAATGTAGTTTCTTAACTTCCAATGCAACTAATGGCTTGAAAAAATCACACTACTATAAAAAAGTTACTAAATAATAGTAAGAATTGGTTCTGGTCTATAAAGAATTAGGTCAAGTAATTCTCCTAAGGCAAGGTGGAAATGGAAAGCTAATGTGCCTAGATTTGTAGTACTTTGTTGATAGGAAACAATATTAAAGGCATTTAAAGTGTGGTGTTGTATTGTAACATGGCTATAGGATGAAGGAGCAAAACAAGACATATATTATAGAGAAACTTAATTGAAGACTAAGTTACAAAATTACTTTAAAAAATATAGGTAAAAAATAAAAAATAAAAATTTAAATATCTCTACTCACTTTCTAAGAATTGATATTTTTAACTTTGTTCTATTCAATTCTCTTAGCAAATAGGTTGCATTATGATAAATATTGTTATTATATACAATCCAAATCAATGTTTAAAAAACTTTTATAAAGTACTATGTTGATTATCTAAACTACTATTATAGACCAAAATCCAATCACCTTCTTCAATTGCTTTAAGCTTTAATTGATATTATTTATTAAATCAAGTCTTATTTTGTAACCTTATCATTTTTAACCTTTCTAATGTTATTTGCGCATCTTTTGATCTTTGCTTAAGTTATCAAATCTTAATAGCTAAAAGTTCTTCTCTTATTAATCCATCTTTCTATAGTAGCATATTCCAAGTTGGTATTTTTTTTTCAATTGGCATAATAGGTTTTTGATTTGTCATAAGCTTAATAGACATGTATCTTATTATTAAACTATAATTTATTTAATTAGTCTATAATGTAAATGATAAAAGTCAAAGCCATTATTTTATCCTTCTATTACAAACTTTAATTAATACTTTTACAATTGGTGGATGATCACATTAATTTTTTGTATTTCCTTTTGAATTGCAAGTAATTGTTAATAATAACTTAACTTTATACTTTTCAAAGAAATCACAAGCTTCTTTTCCATCTAATTCTCCATTATCTACAGTGACCTTTTTTGTACATCCATAGTAACAAATAACATCTTTAAGCAAAAATCTATAAATCCCTTCCATAAACTTTATTTTTAGTATTTATTTTTCAACTTGGTTTGATAAATCCTTGCAAGCCAAGGCTAAATACTTCATTTGCCATAATCTAGTTAGTGTAATAATAATATTAATTATCCATTTAAAATGAATAGTCAAAATTTATGTTGAATATAAACCATCTTAATATTGTATATTAAAATATGTTTGACAAGTTGTATATGATTTTATAAATAAAAGCACATCTTAATACATAATTTTTCACTAATATTGCTCTTTAAGTTTAACAAAGGTGGTCCAAATTCTCCTTTGTTTTGCCCATAAATTGTTATAAAATTCTTTTAATAATTTTTGTTGGTCTTTTTTTATTGCATATCATTTGCTATGATATTCCGATTCTTTTTTTTAGTTTCTTCTGTAAAAATATTTCATAAAGTAAAAATCTATCTATTTTTTTTAATTTGTTTAAATTTTCTTATAGATCAATTTGCTTATTTAGTCAAAGTATTTAAATAATAACCAATATCCAATAATTCTTTTTTATAAAGCTCTTCAAAAAACAACTTGTCTTCCTCATTAAGATTTGGAATCAAGTAAAATTTTGTTCCAACATCATTAATATCTTCAATCATCTTATATTCTCTATTATATCTTATTTAAGATAGTATATCTACCATTAAATTATATGTTCTAATAACATGCCTAAATTTTAGATTTAATGATTTGATATATGCAATTCATCTTAGCATTGTAATATTTGGTGTTGTACAATTAATAATCATTCAAAGTAATAGCAAGTAATCTATTTCAATTACTACTATTGCACTAATAAAATATTCTTTTTCAGCTTTTATAGCCAAAACAACTAATCATAGCTCTTTTTTGACTTTTGAATATACATATTGGCAAGTATTTTAAATTTTGGCTCTAAATTGAATTGTAAATCAATTCCTACTTAAATCATCTTGACATATACTCCATCATTTTAAGTAATCCAAATGGTATTCTCATTATTGTCATATCTCTACTTCTATGTACAAGTTGAAATTAATTATAGCTTGAATACAAATCATCTATTGAATAAATTGTCTTTCTTGCAAATACTTCAACAAACTCATCTACTAAAGGTCCTATACCTATATTTTTAATAGTTATTATATTCACTAATTACATATCTTGAATAAATTATAGTGATTTATTTTTTTTAGGCACTATAAATCAACAACTAGAAAACAGAGTAATAAAAGACTCCATAATTTTTATTTGCATCTTTTTATTAAATAAGTCTATCAATTTAGGCAAGTATACTCTTGGCATTGGAATTGACTTTAAATTTCAAAGCATATGCAGTATTGTGAAGATAATTATAGGAACTATAATATTAGGATTCATACATCCTATCTCATCAAATTCAAAGGCAAATAGTTTATTTTATTTTGCAATCATTTTTTTGAAATATATAATTTCTTGCAACAATAAAGAACCATCAAATTTAATCTTTCATTCTTCAAAAGTCTTCATGGTGAATTGTTATTCAATATTCCTTACATTTCTTAAATTTTTCTTTCTTAATGCTTCTTCTATTTGTTCTTTAAAATCCTCTAAGAAAGGTCCCGTAATGGATTTCACCTTCTTATCCACTATCTTATATTTTGTTTCTATAATAACCTCTATTGCTTCAAAAGATTCAAATATAGAATAAATTTCTCTTAAGCAAATTTGCACAATCTTATTATCATTTTCTAATACAATTGATGCAATTAATTTTAAATAATATATATATTTTTTTTTTCATAAATACCAAAAATATTTTTATTATTTTTTAATTTTTTTAATTTATATAATTATTTTTTAACATTACATAATCTTTTTATATATATATATTTTTAATCTTCAATTTTTTTTATATATAATATATTCATTTTAAAATATGCCAACAAAATTTATATCAAAAGTATCTACATCTTACAAAAGTATCTTTTTTTGTATACATCTATAATTTTGCTTTATAATGGTACTCCTCTAAAATCTTTAAATTCTTTAGCAACTCTTGACAATGGATTCTCCCTCAATTTGTCTTCATTTTGCTCATGATTAGGAGGCATAATTAAAGACTATATTGCCTTTTTTCAATCTTTACTATATAATTGTATATAAGTTGAACCATTATCAAGCACATTTATTTCCATCTATATTGCCATAATATATGATTGCCTCAAAGTAAGTAGATAAGATGTTGTATCTTAAACAAAAAAAAAATTACTCTATTGCAATGTCACCAATCCGGATCTTAATATCTAGATAAGCATCATATAACTCACCTTATATATTATTAGTTGCTTGTATTGTCTATCCATGCTCTACATTAATTGCTTCTTATAAAGATCTTTGGACATAAGATTTATCTTTAAACTATGATCAACTAGAAAAATAATTGATTCATTTATATCCTTAATTTTTATTAATACTTCCATAGTTGTCCTAATCCAATATTTTTGAATATAATAATTTAAATTTTTTTTTTTTTTTTTTTCATTCTAATTCTCAAAATGCACTTGTAGATTATGATATTTTTCTCATTTATTGATTTCTTGCAATAATTACCAAATTCTTATTAATCCTTATATATCTTTGCATCAATAGCATGACTTAATCCAATTTCATCCATTAATTGTCTTTTTTGTTTAAGCCTATCAATAATAACATTATAAAGTTTTTTTTTTTCAATCTCTAGAATCTCCTTGAATATAAATTCAACCTTAGCATTGAATACATGTTCTTCAAGTACCTCCTTTAAATCTATTGTTATTTCAATATTAGAAAGTAATTTGTAAGCTATTGATTTACTTTTATCTTTTGTCTCTTTTTCTTTTTATTTCAATATTATTAAAACATCCTCTATAAATAATTCTTGTGAAATCATTTGACAAGCCTTGTCTCTTCAAGTTTGTTTTTTAAAAGAATTTCCTTGTCTTATATCATTAAAATCTTTTTTCCACTTTTTTTCTATCAAAGCTTTATGTTGATTCTTAATAATGTATGCATGAATTAAAAGAGCCTTTGTATGATCTTTCCAATATGTAGTACCACAAATCACAGGAGTAATTTTCAACAATGTTTTTTATGGCATCTTTTTTTTTGTATTATAGAAATGGCATAAGACCAAAATCCACTTGTTTTTATATTTTTATTGAAGCCATCATCTACCTTAGTACCATGACTTGTAGCTTCTAATATTGTAATTCTATAAGCTACTAAATAATTTTGAACCAATACTTTGATATCTTCTTTATTAAAATTGGTTTAAAGAAGATCTCCAATATCCTTCAATATCATTTTTCCATCTTTTCAAAAAATAATTCTTTGTTGCACCATGTCATTGAATTCATCACAATCTTTTTAAAAATAAAAAATGCCATTATAGAAAATACATCTTTGCAAATACTCTTGTTTAAAAGTAGCCTTTGAATTGTTTGTAGAAGTCTTCTCTTCAAGCCTTACAAGTTTAATTTGAAGATCTTACATTCCATATATAATTTTTTCAACTTCCATATATATATATATATATATATATATATATATATTTTTATGTAGCCACTAGAGTTTGGACTATAGGTATTGTTGAGATACTTGAGTTCTAGATGATTGTATTATTTGTTGAATATTTATTTTATTCTTTCTTCTTTTTTTGTTTTCCAAGCAATCCTACAATATCTTTAATATCCTTCTACTTTGTTGTCAATCTTTCAACTTCTCTTTTATTTTCAAAAAGAACTTCCAATTTTTTTTGTAATTCTCTATCAACAAGTCAAAGAAATAACTCAACTTTATTTGGCTCCAATGTTAATTTTTCTACCTTTGACTATCAAAAACATTATCTTTCAAACTCTCTTAATAGCTCTATAGCTTGCAAATTCTTGTTAGGTTGCTCAAGCCATTCTAAGAATAATTTTTTAGTAACTTGATCAATGTCTTTTAAAAAATATTCATCATTTTATGCATGTAAAAATATCTCCATGAATTTCTAAAATACTTTACAATTAATCTTATATGTTTTCTTATCTCCAATACTATGGCAAGTTTAAATAACTCAATTATCTTCTTTTTAGAAATATTATTCAATTCCATTTTTTATACATATTATTTCAAATATTTTGAAATATCCTTTCTATCAAATTGATCAATCATGTGAATTATTGCTTATAATGCTTTAGTTGCCAAAATCTCCATGTAATCATTGTATTGTTATTGTTGCATAAATAATATGAATACTTGAAACATACTTGCAATGTTTGAATCCACGTACATACCTTATCTTCTAGTAAAAAATTCACTACAAACTATACTTAAATAATTATCCAAAGTTTCTATTGAAGTTCTAACTTCAACTTTCTTATCTTCTTTCTCCATCAAATTTAAATAAGAATGAACAAAATCCAATATCTCCCACCTCAAACTTTTTTATTGGATTCACCGCTTATATCATATTATATGTTGTGTTGTTTAAAAGTGCATCAGGCACTTGGTTGTAGAAGAAAAATTTGTATTTTGCAACTAACCAAAAACCCAACAATTTTAATAGAATCTTAAATAAATCCTTATTGAATCCTTAATAATCCTAATTAAATCCTAAAGAAATCTTAATAAAATTATAAAAAAATCTTTAAAAAATTATAAATAATCATTAAATAAATTCTAAAGAAATCATTAAAAAATATTTAAAAAATCCTAAAAAGATCATAAAGAAATCCTAAAGAAATCTTAATCAAATTTTAACCAATCATTAAAAAATTATAAATAAAATCTATTTGAATTTTAATCAAATCCTAATAAAATATTAATAAAATCCTAATAAAATCCTAATAATCCTAATAAAATATTTAAAATATCTTAAATAAATCCTAATCAAATCCTAGCCAACTTTAATGAAATCTTTAAGAAATCATAAAAAAATTATTAAAAATCCTAACCAAATCTTAGCCAATTTTAAAGTAATCTTAAATAAATCCAATTGAATTTTAACAAAATCCTAAGTGAATCCTAACAAAATCTTAATCAAATCCTAATAAAATCTAATAATTTTAATAAAATTTTAAAAATATTTTAAAAATATTTTAAATAAATCTTAGTTAAATTTTAACCAATCTTAAAAAATCCTAATCAAATCTTAATCAATCTTAATGAAATCTTAAAGAAATATTAAGTAAACCTTAATAAAATTTTAATCAAATCTTAATTAATCTCAATGAAATCTTAAAGAAATCTTAAATAAATTCTAACAAAGTCCTAATCAAATCGTATAGCAATATTTAAAATCAAATCGTATAGCAAATAATTATTGAATTAAATATTGATCTTCATTTAAAATTATTATACTTTTTGATTTGCTAGTTGAATATATGTATTCAAAATTTGAAGATATTTTAGCTTATAAACTGGGAAAAAAAGCTCTTAAATTGCTTAGATATCGACCATCCTCCTTCTCCAACTTTGATGTAATCTTATAGCATTAATAGCTCCTTTTAATACTATTCAAAAATTTTAAAATTTAATAAAAATATTAAAAATTAAATTAACTACTAGCTCAAAAAAGAACCATTCTAATCTAACTAAAAAATTGCTCAAAATCACAAAAACCTTTGCTAACCCTCAAAATCCAATTTTTGAGATCTTAAGCCACTTAAATTCTAATTATCTTTAATATAACCATCTAATTAAGCTAAAATTTATTTTTTTTAAAAAAAATATTCTATGCAATTATATTTACAAATCTACAAATTTTCACTTGTAGATTTGCTACAAAACTTACAAAATTCTCCAAAATGTGAATCCACTTTATTTTTCAACAACCAAAGTCACACAAATAGAACCTTAACTTTGAATAGCTTTCATAAAGTTATTACAAATTCAAAAACCTTAAAACTAATGCTCAAAAAAATCTTATTAAGTTTATTTTCTAATCTTATCTTTCAATCAACAAAAGAACCTCCCATCTACCACAAGCATATGGTTTTATGCCTTGGCATCTGGTTTCAATCTTGGTTTATAACTAGCCTTCTCTGAGTATCAATCCAAGGTTTTCTTAAATAAGTTTTATTGGAACTACCTTTTATTTTGCTTTGAAGATGCATATAATATTATTTTTGCTAATCTATCTTATTTTATCTTATTAGGAAGCTATTTTTATAAAAAGTAAAATTAATATTAAATATTTTTACTAACTTCCTATCTTTTATTTATGTTTTTTAAAATAATTTTATTATTAAGTCTTTAATTAAGTTCTTCTATAATATATATCTTCTTTTATTCTTTTATCCTATAGCTATATTATAATATGATAATATCATCAAATTTAGATAGCTTACATTTGCTAAAATATTCACCTCTTTGATGAAAGATTTATCATGTACAATTTCTATCCTTTTTGTTGTACACACAAGTCCCAACTACTTTGATTTATACACTTCTCAATAGAATCTATCACCTATGAGTATTATAAATTCATAACTTTATATATATGAAGATAGTTTCAAATTACCTAATTCTCCATCTTTTGTGCAATACAAGTCTTTCAACCTTTGTAATACATACTTTGCTAATCCACATTTTTAAATTTTTTTTTTTTTATTTATAAGAATCAACTTCTCATGTAAATAATTTTTATCATCTTTTACTTCATCATAGATTATAATATCAAAAGTACCAAATAATTTGTCTTTAAATTTATAGGCAAAATGCTTTAAAAGCATATCACTTATTATAATATAACAACACTTCAAGTCCAAAAGTAGTTCTCTAAAAGTCTCTTTGTTCTTCAATTGAATCATTGTTGCTTCATACCAATTTTATTCTCTATAATTTTTTTATAATTAAATAAAATTTATCTAATATAAAAAATAACTCTCTTAACAAAAGTTCATATTCCAATCTATCATTATTGTAAGTCATCAAGTAATCACACACCTTCATAATATGTTCAATATTCTTGCATAGATTTGTACATTGGCTTGTATTTAATATACCTTCTTTCTTTAATAAAACCTTCAATGCTATAATATAGGCTTAATATTCTTTCTAAATATCTCCACCATTAACTTTTGTATTTGATATTGTGCTAATATCTTATAAATTAATATTATATTATTCTATATTGAATAAATATCTCTACTTCCACATACATGATAAAGGCCTTCACACCAAAATATATTTCTTAAACAACTCCAAAAGATATACCATAATGACTTACTTATAAATATTCTAAAATTCAACATGTTATCATATATTCACAATTGTACATTAGAATTACTTTGTTCATTAAAAGAATTATTTCACACTCTCCTATTTATATTGCTATACCAAGCATATCATTTTATATCTTATACAATATACATAGCATTCTAAAAATATATTTTTAATCTTAAATAATTTTTAAAATAATATTTAATCACTATATATATTTTTAAAAACTTATTTTAATTTATTATAATAATATAAACTTCATTAGTAGTATAATCCCACTTTCAAACCTAACTCAAGTTAAATCTATATTTTAACCTACATCTTTAATAACCACTATCTTAAAATTTTTAACATACATGCTTTTATATATAAGTAAAAAAATTAATTAAAAAGACACAAATATGTTTAATATAATAAAAAAAAATTATACAATATTAATATTACATGCAATTAAAAATCAATATATCTACCAAATTCTATATTCTAATCTATTCTTCCAATTATCATTTCTCCATTCAATATTATCTCCTCTCTATTTCATCCAACCTTATCAATCTTAAAATATCAAATCTTTTGCCCTAACAAATCCAAAATAATCCCTTGCAACTACTAAATTATATATATATATATATGGTATACAAATCCTAAGGTAATAAATTCTATCTCTAAAAAAATCCTAATAAACATTAAGGCAACCACCATAAACCCATATTCTAATCTTAACAAATATTAACAAATATTAATAAATCCTACAAATACTAACAAATTCTTTTTAAAAAAAATTATAATAAATATTTTTCCTAATTATAATGACTTATTCATAACAATTATATTAATTTAATAAATAAAAATAAAAATAAATCATAATTATATACTAGATCATTTTACCAACTTATACAAACATAATTAAAAGTTTTTTTTTTTTTTCTTTTTGTAACTTTAATCACTTATCTAATACTCCACCTTATCAATCTACATACAACAACTTGTTTACTTGAGGTCCTCCCTTCATTCTAACAATGGCTCCAATCACCTCAATACTTTAATCTTGACAATCTTTACTTTGTTGGAGTCAATGTTTATGCACCTTTAGCACTACAAATATTCATGATAATCTAATTGGTGAATTCTTACAACTGCTTTTCTTCCAAAGTTGTATAATTCAAACTCCCAAGTATTGCAACACTTATCAGTTAATTTGTTGCCACAAATTTGTCTTAGTTCTTATTTCAATGATCCTAAGCTTTCCAAGAAGCCAACATCAAGTGGTTCCTACCTTCAAAAATTCCACTCTAAAATTTACTAATCCAATAGATTGATTGAGAAAAATCCAATGCCTTTCTAACAATAAACCGACTCACAACCAATGGCAAATTCTATCTATATTGGATACTCGTACAATACCCTTGGAAAACAACTAGTGGTAGTTATGTCAACAAAAGATAGTAAACTTACACAACAATTCCTGATATTTAAATCACAATATTTAACTTGTACAATATATGGATTCAATGGTGATCTAATGAATACTTTTGTAGTAATCATGTATATTAGAGCTTTTGAATACAAGACCCATTGCTACGGCTCCTACCCAAAAATTCCCAAGCCATTGTACAATCCTCGCCTACCACCTGCTCAATTTATTGATCTGCTTGTCTACTCTAATCTTGTGCCAACAGAAGAAGAAAAAAAAAAACAAAAACAAAATTTCACAATGGCGCCCTCAGTTCTCCTCTTCTTGTTGGATCTGCTACTTCTCCTCCTCCTCACAAAAAAGTCTTCCATCGAATGAGCAGCTCCCTCGCGCTGTAAAGAGGCCGTAGCGGAATAGGTACCCAGCTGGTACCTGGTACTAGATGAACAGAAAATCCTAATGGCTCCTCGCACCAGAACGAAAACTGTAGACCAATCATACTGGCCCGCGACGACTTCGAAAACTTCTCTGCGTACAAATGTTTCTCTTGTGAACGTTGACACAATTACCATATCCACGATTCAGCTGCCTAAATGGTCAATTACTGTTGAGTTGGCAGAGGCGATGCCTTCCCAAAGTAAACTGAAGCCACATAATTTCAGCCACAGCTCAATTCGCTTGGATGCAAATGCTGTCAATTGTGACGAGTACTTGTCCCGAAATTGCTCGAGCTGTCATGCCAAATGCATGGTGGTGTGTCATCAATCCATGCCAAATGCATGGTGGTGTGTCATCAATCCATGCCAATGAAATTTCGAAAAAAATGTCGCAGGAAAGTAGGCTTCGTTGAATACGGTTTTAAAAGTAACGAGAGAAACTGTGATTGCGCGCCATATTTCCGATTTCATGTGATTCACGATTTCACCGAACTCAGGTTCCAGCTCATCAGAGGACAAAATTGAATATTCCTGGACAATCCCCATTGGTTTGAGCTGCACAAAATGCAGTTCACATGTCTCCATGCAATTAACAAGAAATTTCTCAACCATCAACTGGAGTTGCTGAAAATCTCTCCGAAAAGCCCTTGCTTGATTGCATGGATAAGGATATGACAGAATGTGAGCAATTTTGATTGATTGGTCACCCTAAATACCTACCACTATCTTTTAAACGTGCTAGCATGACTTCTGTGATAACTGTGTGTTCCTTTTTCTTTATTTTATGACACAAAAAGGGCTTTGATTGATTATGAAAAAATTACAGATCAGAAGACCTTACACCCTAACACCATTTGTAGGTGGGTATAAAGGTTAGCACCCACTATCCTAATAATCTTCTAGGTTATCATGGATGTAATTCAACAGCATCATGTTCTGGTCACTGCATTTCGACCAGACACCGATATGAACCACAAGAGAAAGAGTCGCATCTTACCATGAGGTCAAGAATATTTTGTAAGTGTGCCGATACCTCTGGGAGTAAAACTTGATCCAGTTAGTAACAATGTCGTTGAGCGGCACATTACATACCCCTCATAGAATAAAAGTAAGAGAAGCTATGACCCATAATTGCAGATCTGATCAATGCCGCTTTCGCTACCACTGCCAAGATCCAAACACTCCATGAACGTGGCTAATTACAAACCACATCGGCTTTGCCTGAAAATTGAATGAACGAATGGGGAGGACGCTCACCGGAGCTGATATATCGGCTGCGGGTGCAATTGTTCGAACACATGGAACCAAGAGTCAAAGATTTTTTGAGTTGTTGAAACTTTGCAGGACTAATTCTTAACAGCAATTCAGCAATTGCAATGACGGCATGGAACTCATGTATTTAGTTGATACCCATGTGTATATGAAAGATATTATCGTCATGAGTAATTTTCTCATACTTTTAGTTGCAAACAGTTTTAAGAAAATGCATGTTCAATTTATATATATATATATATATATATATGTTCTCCAACAACAAGAAGCGATTCCAATCCCTGACCGTGTCAATGACAATTATCAATATTTGTAATTTGCTTAAAAAATGTAAAAGTGTTACATGTGTAGTTTGTTTACAACATAAACAATTCAATTATGAGATGCAAGTTTGCAAGCGCATGACTCACCCAAGTTTAAGTGATTTAAAGATTACTGTGCATCTGGAACAAGGTGCATTTTTGTTGTATATACAAAAATGATCTACTCTCAATTGCCATGGATTCTAGCATCGAAGAATTGTGACGTTCAAATCTTTCTGGATCCTCCTAAGATACTCCACCTTCTGCAACTTGCCAGATGGAAAAGCTGTCTCAGACTACAAAATCAGTATTCAATGAAATAGATTGCCCAGAGAGGAAATGCCAAGGAGAGAGTCTTGGCACAGATGTTCGTTTAGGTGTCCACTTTGTACCTTCACGTCAGGGTATGAGAATCACCTTCGTCACCTGTATACATGAAAAACACAAAATTGATGGAGGCAATGCTCTAACGAAATACAATGGAGCATTGAATCTGTGCACACGTGCCACCAGCCATGCACAGGGGAGTGTATGAGATGCTCTCAACTGTTCAGTAAAATCACTTGCTGACGTAGAAATAGGCGCTTGGGGACGCTCCGAGCCCACTCTCATCCGCACCAAGCGGCACTCTGCGCTTACTATTTAATATCCCCACTTTTCGCGCATATGGTGCAGCTGGCACACCAATGCGGGTGAATCCACAATTCTTGCACAGTGTCTGAAGCCTTCCCAACCCGACATTCAGCTTAGTTTAGTTCAGTAATGCCAACTCTCCTGGCTGGTGGTACTCAGCTGGATTTGGAACTGTTTTGTCGACCTCTTGTTTCTCTTGTTGATGCGTTAGAGAGTAGTCTAGCATTTGAAAGGAGCTTCGCGAAGTGAAGCAGATTGTAGTACACCACCTCCACAATCACATTGTTTTTCTGTATACGCAGACGCAATTGAACAAATATCTTGATGTAGCGATCGCACAATTAAGACGGGAATCGGCCGACGCGAGGGTTGATTGATGTGTCTTTTGGGTAATACAGATGGTGCAAGTATTGTATGAAACTTGACAGTACCAGGAGGCAATACTTTAGACTCTTCACTACCTATCCAAGATGGCGAGACTGGCTCTATTCCTCTGGATTCTGCCCACGCTCGTTTGCGTCCATTTGAGACAGGCACACGCGCAGACTGGATACACGGAGTTGTTGAGCTCCACAACGGATCTAGACTACGACTATCACGACGTGGCGGCCTCGCTCGCTGATTTAGATCAGACCTCTGCATCTATCAGCAACGTACTGAGCGAGTCTGGACAGCCCAATTATGAACAAGATTCGGATGCAACCGATGATGCCTACTTGCAGGAGGGGGAGGGAGGTAATGATCCCAATGAAGAAGATGGATTTGACATGGTCGAGATGGACGACGATGATGAGTCGAGCTCGGAGGAAGACACAGATCAATCTGTCTCCCTGGCACCGTCGAGAGGCTGTCAAACTGGGAACCTCGTTGACGATGCCTGGAGGTGTGATCCCAACTGGGCATCTCGTCGCAAGAACTTAGCCAGCAGCGCAATCGGGTTCGGCCGAAGAGCCATAGGTGGCAAGAATGGTGCGATTTATGTCGTCACATCTCCCCGTGACGACAACCCCGCGAACCCAGCTCCTGGCACCTTGCGCTATGCCGCCACACGTAAACAGCACCTGTGGATTGTTTTCGCGTTCAATATGATCATCAAGCTCAAGAATGAGCTCATTATCACGAGTTTCAAGACCATTGATGCGCGCGGCGTGCGAGTCCGCATTGCCGGGGGTGGTGGGCTCAGAATACATAGCGTGAGCAATGTCATCGTGCACGGCCTCTTCATCCACGACATTAAGGCCACCGGACCCGCAGAGATTATGGACTCAGCGAGGCATGTGGCAAACCGTCCCCGATGCGATGGTGATGCGATATCGATCTTTTCTTCTAGGAACATCTGGATAGATCACTGCTACCTCTCAAATGCTGCCGACGGGCTGATTGATGTGATTCGCGGCTCGAACGATATCTCCATAACTAATTGCTACTTCACCAGACACAATAAGGTGATGCTCCTGGGAGGAGATGCGAGCCACACAATGGACCGGAACATGCATGTTACTGTGGCTTACAACAAATTCGGTCCCGGTCTTATTCAGAGGATGCCAAGGTAATTCGAGTGCATGGTTCTCCTACTATCTTTTAAACAATTGCCATCCTGCAGAATTCACAGTCGATTGATGCATTACGCTCTAACAATTGTTTGACATGGTTGGCAGAATTCGTTATGGAAACTTGCATTTGGTAAACAACGAATACTCTAGTGGATGGGGAGTATACCCTGTTGGTGGCAGTCAGAATCCCACCATTCTGTCGCAAGGCAATGTGTACAACGCGAACAGGAGCAACAAGGAAGTTACGAAGCGCATTGATGACGGAGGGCCCAAATTCGGAGGTCCCAAGATGTGGAACTGGAGATCTGAGGGGGATATGTTCCAGTCCGGCGCTTACTTCGGGGGCGTGTCCATGAGTTGGTCAGCTCAGAGTTACTCCAAAACTGTTAGCTGCAAAGCTCGCCCAGCCTCCATGGTGTGGAAGATGGTGAGAAATGCCGGCCCACTCAACTGTCGCAAAGGAGCTCGTTGCTGAACATCGTATTTTCGAGGTCAATCAGTGTGCGCTGCAAGTTGCAAGATGTAACATCATTTTTTCTGCAATGGAATTGGTCCATTTTTTTTGATAGAAACGAAGAAAAACGTTGTACAAAAAATCACAAATCTTGAGTTCGATGTTCAATATCGTACCTCGCTCAGCTATGAGGTCTCTCACTCTAATTAGGAGACGATGGTGGGCATTCTGAATCGCTTTGTAGCGACTCAGGTATCGCAGTGCAGACTCTGACATCTGCTCTAGCTGGAAGAGGCTCATGACGGGTGTTGGTGAGGTTACATCGTGTACCAAAGTCGCGGCAAATAATTTGGTGAAAGTATGCTTAGTTATAAAAAATTATTACTCAAGAAATCTTAAGAATCAGCATCTACAACAGTTGCGCAATTAACATAATTATAACGTAGTTTGGAACATTGTGAACAGAAAGTGAAGGAGGAACACAAACTTGCCATGAATGTTGATATGTTCAAATCTACCTTCACTTAGACCGCAAGCGAAGGCATTTGAAATCTTACTATTATGGTAAGAGCTCAATACAGCGTAATCGAAAGTCGATTTATCTCATTGGAAAGAGGACTGCAGATTCTCAGCTTCGACAATGCTGCTTATTGCACATACTCCTTGTAAACTAATTCGGGCACACCATCGTGCACATTGCACCACAGATAATCCTCATCCAACACCTCTAATGGTCTGTTCTGCCACGTGCACAATCAATTCGGCTTCTGGAAATTCTCTTTCCTCCTGAACTAAGTTCTTGAAATAGCTATTAGACCTCGAATTTCCACTATCTAGTTCACTTCTTGCACCCATAACATGTGCATGAGATAGGAATGAAAGAGCATAATCCATATGGTAAACCTTGCAACCCGCACTTTATATTGTAGCAGCAGACAGTAGGCAGGCACCATCTCCTTGTCTTGTCGCAGCAAGTACAGGGCGAACACTGGCGGAAGACGCCGAGCATTCTCCGGGTTCCGTTCAGGTGCTCGTGGATATGACCCGAAGAGGTGGGAAACAGCTGTAATTCGGTCCCATTCGCCAAAGTTAACACATCGCCTGCTTGTGATATGCTGCTGATTGTGCCCAACTCCGTGAAGTCCTGCGCAACAATTCATTCAAGTCAAGTCCTATATAATAGCAAATGAACTTTGAAAAACTAGGAATCAATTGCTGAGCCCATCTCATCAAGAGTCGCATGAATAGATCTGAATCAGCCCTTCATTTCCTGCTATATTAACACAATAATCAGCCAAACGTTCTGCAAGAATTGAACATTGTGATAGTTTCCTCATTTTTGGTAATCCGTTCTTGACTACTTTCAGTATAATCAACTCAGGAGCTGGTTACCATTGAGACTGACAAAGGAATCTGAATAGGAGAGCAATTGGTACCTCTGGCGGAAGCTCGCTTGTGTGATTTTGCATCTGTATTTTTTGCAAATCCATGGCCCGTTGCAATATCAGTGAATGTCGAGACTTCCTACATTAGGTAACCTGAAATAAAATTACCAGAAACAGCGAATTGGAGACCAAATGTGTTCTCACCTGCGGCTCTTCCCATGAGGATATGGAGAATGCACCTGCAACTTTCACATTGCACACTTAGATTTGTGCTGCAGAAACTTAACAAATAACACCGAATCCGCGGCTATGCCTCTAAGTATTTCACATATGATTAACCCGATTCCAAGGCACCTTTACGTCAGCATCCAACCACCGTTATAAGTCCTCTTGTGCCGTAATTCTGGGTCACATTCGGCACATATCCCTTTCCCTAAACATTAAATAATCCTCATACCACGAATTCGCAATTCCAGGATACCCAGAACTTTAGAATTTTCGAGATTCCTGAACAATTTTCTTTTTTCTCCCAAGTCTGACTCTGGGGCAGAGAATAGAAAAATCATTAGGACCCACTCTTCACGGTGGTATAACGACAACTTCCGAGTTCCGTGTCAGTCCGGCTGTCTACACACTAACTTCTGACAGATTTTACTCAACTGGTACAAGAATCTGCGTGGTTTTGTGCCTCTGTTTGAGAGGGTAAGTAAAAGTCTTCCGTAGAAGAGCACGATTCTAAAGTTAAATACGAAACAAACTTAGAAGTTTGTATACATTATACTGCGGAAAAGGAAACATTGATCGTAGGTGGATGTGTGACTCCTGCCCATGAACCAAAGTAAACCTCAAGACTCAAGCAGTAGGTACAAATGTGGCTTCGAACTCTCAGCCTCTTCTACCACCCTTCTGAATTTACTGATAAGAAATATACCTGCAAGCAAGTTTGAGACCAAGATAAGCTGCAGAGCATATCCCATGCCCCTGACAGGCATCGGATTCCAATTCGTTTTGCTGTAGCTGGTGTCAAAGAACGAAACAACCTCCGGCCACTCCCAAATTAGGTTTACTGGCGTTAAACGCTCAGAGCCTTGGTTGAAAACTGCAAACAATCCACAACATTCTCTCTCTCTCTCTCTCTCCCTCCCTCTATCACATCAAAGCGTGGGTTCCAATTTCAATCACTAGGTCAAAGATCACTTGCTAGTGGAGATACGATCACCGAAAACAGTCATGACAGCTCGTTGCAGACACGAACGTTTTAAGCGCATAGTCCTTCATCGAAGCTCTCAGATCAATGCAACTCCCTTCAATACCAATCTAGAAATAGGTAATCTGTACCTTAGGTGAAGATGCGGCACTTACAAAAGTTGGTGATAGCAAACTCAAGGAGGATAGAAGCATGGACCGCAGGAACTGCGAAAGCCTTCACACTAACGAGTGATCAACAGCCGCTAGTCTATCCTACTCCATCACCTCATCTCGGAACTTAATCTTCGGGAAACGAGAAGAAGAAGTGATTGAGTTAATCTCAGCAATGGAAAGAATCTGATCTCAGCGTTACTGCTATGCACTTTACAAGCTAGCAGGGATCCATGCAGACAATGATGAGCCCCTGCTCCACCATCGACGAAACGACACAGCCAAGAAGAGCTCCCTCGGCTCCACACAATGGACTTCGACGTTTCGAAAGCTACTCCCGCTGCTTCGGCTAGAAACAGGATTAGGCTTACTTTCTCATGACAACTGTAGCAGGCAGAGCAGAGAGTGAAAAATCCAAACAGCGTCGCTACTACTTCGCAAGCTGCTACTTCGCAGACACCATCACCATAGTCAAAAACGTTAATCACGAAGTGTTCTACAGATCATCATGCGTTGGCCAGTACCAGTCTCCCAGTGTTTGAAGCGGAACTCGGCTTGAAGTGAACTGACGGCACACCAGACAGTGCCCGTACATGAGCTCCTTCATGACCATAAAAGCAGGGCCTTTTATGTTAATTGCCATTGTATTCATGTCTGAAAGTTACAGTTGCGCGGCAACCTGCCCATTGATGGGAATTTCAATCTGAAAGAGGTGACAGTGCAGCTCGGTAGGTCAGCTGGCCAGAATACCCACCCATCGCAAAGAATCAAACGGGCATGTATATATCTGACTTTGGAAAAACGCAATCGCACCGTGAGCTGCCACTATTTGAAAGGTAAATCGGCGAATAGTGCAGGCTCTGTGTCTGCTTTGAATTGATGTGGTTTGTTCATCACTTCTACAGGTGGAGTTTCTCCCACCTATATCATAACTCCGAATGATTTGTCTTTTACCTTCGCGTAACAGCAGGGGTGACACTGCTACCTCTGACAATGGCTTGACTGCAGCACATATGCGCTTCAGGTTAGCACCTCCCTACGTTATCATTCCTTCAACCAGACTTGAGCACTAAATTTGTCTTCAAGTTATCATTAAAGATCTGGAAAATTCTAGCATGACATGTTATCAGTACTGTAGGGTGACTGTGAATGACAAATACACAATCCTGCATTCTAGTATATGGTAACACACTGGCTAACAGTTTTCTCATTAGATTGCAACCTTCTTGTTATAATATATTCAAACTGTGTGTATCAAAGGTGTTGACTTCTCTCCATACACATGTTTAGCAACAGCTCATCAAATTCTTCCAGCCTCCTTCACTAGGAGCTTGACTGGATTCAACCACTTCACACATGGAGAGAAAAAGAGAGAGGATTGCAGCATTTCCATAATAATTGGGTCTAAAAAAATGAAAAAGAAAAAATTTCCTTCAGGAGCTCTTGGAAGATGCAGACATGGAGGATAGAAAATCTCATCCTGTATGTGCAGAACTCAATACCATATGTCATTCATCCATAAAATATTATTGCCCATGATGCAAGGCATGCTCCTGCAAAATACCAACCATATTGGACAAATGTGTGACTGCTTGATTCAAGCAAGTGGCTTGATTTGCTCCCCATGTGCAACTCGCATGAAGGGAAACCACTGTGCACTTGGTGCTTAAAGCTTGGCACTATTAATGACCACTCACCCTCTTTTGGATGGTGTTGCTCTCAGAAGAAGGCAATAACAAGGATGGCATCCATAATGGATGTAGTGTAAACTAGGTCCCACTCAGCAGTGCCCAGGTCATGCCAATCTCTCCATCTCAATTCAAATCTTCAAACTATTAATAATAATATTATTAATTTTTTTTAAAAAATTTAAACCAAAAAACTCACAAGTTGAACTCTATGCTTGACTATCTAATAAGCCCTGGATGTCCCTTTTTGTGGTTACTTTCTAAGACAGTGGAAAACTTTTTTTTAATACAAGAGAGAATGACTTGCTCATGAACATTAAATATAAATTATTTATCATATGCTTTTATTTAACAATAGCACTTTTCCAATGAAAAAATTCAATATCTGTACATATTTTAAAAATCGAAGTCTGAAAGAAGTTGCAAAAAATAATTAATTGAATTAAAAGATAGTTCTTTTTTTTTAATAATTGACTACTTCAATTTTTTTAATTTCCATTATATTATGTTACGGAGTTTAATGAAAATTTGAATAATAAATTCTTCTTAGAAATTCTTTCTTCCAAATTAGATTTTATATTTTTCTTCAATATTCTTTTATTTATATTTTTTAAACACTGCATTGAGTTTTTGGCTATAATTGTTTTAACCTTAGATTTATTAAGATATTTTTTAAATAACTCATCAAGAATTATAAACATTGTTTTTAAAATGATATCTACAAAGATTATAAGCTTTAATATGGTGTACAATCCAAAAGCCATTACTAAAACTTTATTTAGAGTATACCTTGTGAATAAGGTTGTATGTTATATAACTTTATTAGCTATAATAATTTTATAATGTCAAAAGTTTTAAGTACATTCAATTTAAATACTCAGTAAGTTTTAACTAATAATAAAGAAAATAAATTATATTTTCTTTTCTTGATCTTACTCTAACACACCTTCATGAGAAGTAGAAATTTTTACAAATGTTCAATTGAAAGGCATTATTAAGAATATAAAGCATGATCTTTATTACATTTGAGAGAGAAAAGACTACTCTCAATTTTAATCTTCTTCTGACTTTAAAAATTTTAAAAAGTCCAGTTCATTAATAGTTCTTAGAAGATTTCTTTTGAATTGCATTAATCTATTTTTCATGTTACAATGCACTAATGACTGTGTTTATTTTTATTTTTATGTATATGCAATATAATTTCTTAAGAGATATTTTAATTTTATAACCTATACAATCTAAAATTTTCTTTAAAATCTAAAATCTAAAATCTAAAATAACACGTGTATTGTTATATCTTTGCTTTCTATAGCCTTTATCTTGAAAAATGCATTTTGATGAACTTGCTTGGCATACACATTTTTAAGAAAAATATTTTTTTTAATTTTTAATTTCTAAAAAGAAATATGTGGATTTATATTGGACTTTTCAATCAAAATTTCAAATTTTTGTACAAGTGAATATTTCTATTTTTAATATCACTTCTAATATTATCTTTAAAAAAAAAAAAAAAAAAAAAAAAAAAAATCTTTTAAAAAGTATTTTATATTGTAATATAAGATTTTCTAAAAAAAATATTATTATCTCATATATGTTCTTAAATTATTTTATAAAAGACTTAAAAATAAGTAGTATATAACTTCTTCTTTTTCTTTTTTCCTCTACTAAATTTTTTGATTTAAAAACAAATTCTATATCATTAAAAATTAAAAATAATAAGAATAATACATTTTTGTAATATGTTCATGAAATTCAACTAATAAGTTCTATTTTTGGTTTAATTGTATTTATTTAAAGGCACATTTATTTTTATATAAATTTCTCTATAAATTTCTTGAGAACATATATTTTTAAAAAACTTATAATTTTTTTTTTTTCTTTGCTTATTTATTTTAGTGATTGAATATATAAAATTTGCAAAATGAAGTCATGAAACTATATTCAGGTTTCATTTGCTACCAATTTTTTTTTTTTTTTTTTTTTTTTTAATTAGAAATCTCCTACTAAAAGATGTGGTCATCTAAGAGAATTTTGAAATATATTTGTAAGTATAGTGAAGGACCATTGTAAGTTGTTACTTCTTTGATCTATTCTAGACTTCTCAATGTAGTATGCACATAATGTAGAGGTGCACAACAAATAACCAAATATTGTGTCTTATAATCATTTTAATATCTTTGTATGTCAAGATGATTACATATTTTGACCGAATATTATATAATTATATGTATATGTGTATATATGGTTGTACATATATTTTTCCAGGTTCATAAATTAACATTGCATGTTTTTTAAAGAACATTTTTGTTGAGAGTTGTTTAATTGAAAAATTTTAAAAGCCACCACATGTATTTGTTTTAATACAATTAATTGAATAAAGTAAAAAATCCAACATAAATAGAGGCTTGCAAGACTTGCATGTCAAAATAAATAGTCCTTACAATAAAATTGCCAAGTAGTAAGATTTTTGATTAGAATATTCTTCAATTATAAATAATAAATTATGAAAAAAATTAAAAATTAAAAAAATATCAATAAACTTATTTAAGGAGATTATGCCTTTTTGAACATTTTATAT
Organism: Physcomitrellopsis africana; assembly: GCA_036785485.1. NCBI lineage: Eukaryota > Viridiplantae > Streptophyta > Bryopsida > Funariales > Funariaceae > Physcomitrellopsis > Physcomitrellopsis africana. Next base: position 179,683 of record JAWRVF010000547.1, read on the forward strand.
TCTTCAATATATTAGAGCATCTTTGCCACTATTCTTTTAGTGACTCGCAAGGTTTACACCACTAAATAAGGTGTTCTTTGACATTCTATAATTGAAAAAGAATAAGTTACTCAATTTTACATCCTTCACTATTATGGCTCTAAAATTTATGGATATTTAAAATAAAATCTAACACTAATTAGTTTTTTTATTCATTATATATTATTTTAAAAATATAATAATTTCTCCCATATATATAAAGAACTAATTAATTCTATTTATAAAGAATGTCTACACAAAAAAACTAAGTTAATAATCAAACAATGTGAAATAAACTCTTCAACAATTTAATTTATTTATGAAACCAATTTCAAATAGAAATATGAATATTCTGGTTTGATTTGAACAATAACCTTTAAAGAATTTAAAACATAAACAAACCTTTCATAATAGAACCTTTCTATCGAAATCATGCTCCCAGAATTCAAAACAAAATTATTAGAAATTAATTTCAAACTTAAGACGTCTTGAATTGTGGATAACTACTTGGAATGTCACTCCGTGCACAAATCTACGATTTGTTCACATTTTCAGTCCACATGTTGGAATCCATTTTATTTCCTCATCCATTTCCAGCTGGCTCCTTAGCCGCACCACAATATCACAAATGACTCTCAATTCATTCAATCAATTTTTTTATTTTTTACTCTAAGCATTCTCATCTTCTACGACTAAAATTTCTTCTTGTGCAATACACAAAATCAGGTGCGAGGTAGGTCCAGGTGTGTTAAGAGACTGGTGCTCTACTAACAACATGAAGAGTTCCGTCTGACTAAAATTTAAGAAGCACATTGAATGAAGTCATTCTAACCCAAAGAACAATAGATACACCCTTAAGGTTGCTTTCAAAATCTGATAAACATTCTGAATTTTTCCTATCATGACTTCTCAAGAACATCCCAAGTACTCAGCGCCAAATTATTTCTATACAGAAGAAACTAAACTATGAGATGGGCCGACAAATCAGGACATTGACGTCCTGGAATCTCATGGTACTAATTTCCAATATGTTTCAATGATCTCGTAATAGCTTTCTAATTTAATTTGGATTTGACTGATGTACCACTTGTGATGGGCTACTTCCTAGAAGGGCAGGAGCACGCGAACGACTTGAAGAGCCTACAAATACAGTGCTTTTGTTAGTAGAAATAAAAGCGATCAATGACTTCATCCTTAAGCATGCTGGAGAAGAATCTACACATTTTACAAGGTATAAACAGGACAAGAATCAATGTCTTTGCAGGCATGAAGCGACAAGGAATACAATAAAATAAAGGTGCATTACTATACAAGGAATAATTGAGGGGCAATTAATTACCATGAGAAGCACCAATTGTATGTGATCGGTGTCTATTCCATCTTGGCAGAACATTTGCCCGTTCTTCCCAAATTCGTTCAAAGCCTGGTACCTCATCTGCATAATAATTGCAGCAGGGTCAATAGTGTATTATAAAAGTACCATATAAATAAGCATAAGGAGTGGGTCACACGTTAGTGGAAGTCCTAATTTTTCTCACAAAATCTTGAAGATAAACCCTCTGTCAGAGCCTACGCACGCCCATACATATTGTAAAGTCTCTTGGTCCACATTGTTACCTTCTTGTAAGTTGTGAAGTATTTCCATTGCGTGTTCACGCCCCTCAGAAGTGCGTTTACGTGCAATTGAACGTCCCTGCAGTGGAAACTAGTCAAAACTAGATCTGATGAATACGGAGCTACTGTATCACAAGGTTTCATCAACTTGAAATGAACATGGTATATAGCAGGAGTAGGTGACTTCTACCAGGCTTCGAATGTTTCAAGCTATCACTTACCCCATGGAAGTGGATAACAACTTCCACAGCTAAAAGACCCATCTGGGTGGTATTCAAAACCCATGTCGACATCCAAGCATCAACAGTTCATCCACAGCTAATTCATGTCAAGCTCCTAAAGTGTTATCTGAATAAACCTTCAATACTACACATATAGCAATATGATAGCCCGAGAAACGTCAACTTGACATTACTGTTTTCACCACATGAAACAGTTTGTAACAAACAAAATGAATACACGTATCTTTACCTTCACGCCAAGTCCCCTGGAAACGCGTTTTAATTCATGGCCGCTTGTAGAATCCTTCTCTTGAAATTCCTCCTCTAAAACCTGAACTTACAGGACCAGTTAAGCGTCCATGGTCAAATGTTTCCCACACATTAAAATAAGCATGATTCATTTAGAAAATAAGCATCACATACAAGAAGGAACCTCCAACTAAAGCGGCATAAACAGTGTACATGTCAGAGGATTGAACAAGCTTTGGTGGAGAGGACTCACTCCATCTGGACCCAAAAGTCTGGCTGCAGAGGAAGAGTAATAAGCGCCATTGGGCCCTCCATAGGAGACAGAAGAGCACTGAAAGCTGGAAAAACTGCTACTACCATTTTTCATCACTGGAAGAGGACCAGCTCTGGCGACACTCTGGAGGGGGCGAAGCTGTTCCTGCGGATCTACTGCGAACCACATCATAATGCATCAGTGAAAATCATGCCAGTGAAAATTGATTAAGTCGAGAAGGATAAACGCAGAAAAGAAAAAGAGGAGAAACAGATGAACACATAACTAGTAAAGTCATGACGAAACGTCAGTACATATAAAAGGATGAAAATCAAGACGGATACCACAACTACTGTGACCACAGCCATAGTATTTCCCTCAAAATAAGATAAATATCATGCTGCAAGACTTCAACAATTCTTAAATAGGAAAAGCGACACCATAGGAAAATGAAAAACAAAACCGGTATACAAACCTGGCCTTACATCGTCGTCAGGGTGTTCGATTATGGGTTGCTGGCCTGGGTGAGAAGATGCCCGAGCCTCAGTATCTGCGTTCGAATCTGAGAGATCCTCTATAATAGGGTCCCGCTGGTGAACTTGCTGTTTCAGATTCAATGAAGTCTGGTTAAACGTTCGTAAGATATTTCTGAAATCAATAATTTTAAATTTAGAAACAGATTATTCCAAAACTCTGACGTTGTGACCGAAATATGAGTTCCTTCAATGCCGAATTAATAGCCAGTATCAATTTTACAGAAAAACGAGAGAATCCCACTCTCAATTTAATTTTTAAGATGAGTATATGATTCGATCTTGAGAACAAACAGCGCTTTTCGATTCTTAATTATCAAACTCTGTACTTGAGCTATAAGTACGTAGATGTAGATTGAAAAACATACAATCCATCACTGAATTGTAAACCCTAAAACAAGAACATTGCATTTTCCAGAATCACTCGTCAATAAACTCACTAAAACTGCACATTAGTACAAGTGACCAACGACATTCACGCACACAACACAATCTGAATTAAAGCAGAAGTTGGAACATCTGCCAAAATCAATAGTGCGCTGATGAACTCCTATGTGGCAAATACATTAAAACCTGAAAACTAGTAGAAACATATACCTCCGTAAGCAAACAGAACGAAGTAGACATCATGAAATCCACGTACAAGGCTCATCAACTTGGTTTCTTTTAACTCCGAGAAACTTCGTCACAAGGAACTCACTAGAAACCCCAAATTCACTAAACAGATACTCACCTCAAAATCCCACTGGATCACTAGCTAGTTGAAATTTTAAACCCTCCTTCAACAAAAGGAAGGCAGTTGGTTGCAGACAGACATTCGCATTACACTGACCGATTCCAAAGCGAAAACACTAGGGTCTTTGAATTAGGGTTCAATGACTGATTCCCAGAAACATTCGAATCATGCGAACGCCCCATAGTAATGTTATATCTACAACAATTCATGCGTCGAACATGCCAATGCTTTTCAAATTTACACAAATACTCGTAAGCGACAATGGAAAGTGGACTTACAGGAGGGCTATATGGTCGATCCTCAATGTAATTACCAGGAGAGAGGGGAGGACGAGTAGCTGTTTGATTCTGGAAAAAACTGTCACCAAGAAATCCTTGTTGATTGCCAAACAATCCCTGGCCACCAAAAATGCCCCCAAACGGCCTTGTGAAAAAGGGGTCGTTGAAGAAGGGATTGGTATCGAAGACGTCGAAAACGCTCCTCCCTCGCAGCCCACCTCCAAAACTCATACCAAAATTCGCAAAAGGATCGGGGAAGTTCCCAAATCCTCCGAATCCGCTCTCCATGCCTGGACGATTCCCGTTACTATTCCCATTACTATTCCCATTGCCGTTGCCGTTGCCGAAACCTTCCCACGAAGCCATTCTTCACCAATTGAGCAACTGAGGTGACCAGCTCTTGACAAACAAGCATGTGGCACTCATCCATCAACTGAAACGCAATAGCAGAAATGCATAAGTGTGAGAGAACCGGGATTGAGTAGCAGCAGCAGCACACATGGAGTCAGATTTGCGGTGGATTGGGGCAGCTCCACTGCAGAGGGCAACAACACATCGCCACACCACACACAAGTGTCCCCTTCCTCCACCCAGCTCTTGGTCCAAAGTGGAACATTCCATGAATGGATGCATGCATGCATGAATGAATGAATGAATCTCATTCATCGTTCATAATTGGTAAGTATCACAATCGAAACCAAATAGGAACCAAGAACCAAAAATCATAGTAAAAAACAAACTCTATCGAAGAAGATTATATTGTTCATTACGAAACAAATAGGAAAGATTTCTTTTCTCTGTATGCATATGTATGAATATATATATATATATATATATATAAATATGTGGTTTTTTTTTGTATAATTTGTAGATTTGTAGCACTAAAGTAGAGTATTTGATTCAATCAAATTTAATTTAATAAAAGAAAAAACTTTTATTGATAGTGAGTTGGGTAGTATATATATTTTATTACATTTAAGAAAGCACAAAATATGTTAAACAAAATATGCTAATAATACTTAAAGTAGTTGAAGTGCAAAGAAATTTATACAATAGAATATTTAGAATGAAAGAACATAAGAATATATGAGAAAGTTAATATAAATAAATCCTACTTATTAAAGTTGAATATCATTTTTAGAAAATTGATTTGAATTTATAAAATAAATTCATAAGAAGAAGAAAAAATAATTAATTTAGCCCTTAAAAATAGAAAAGACATGATTATAGTATCTTTGCAATACATTATGCTGATTCTTAATTTTTTTCACATTTAATAATGTAAGATATTGACAAAATTAATTATTAGATTTTTATTAAATGTTATAACTAGAGGGTTATTGTACAATCAACAATCAACAAAAATAAACTAAAGAAAATAATAATAATAATAATAATAACAATAAATATTTTGATGCACCAAAATAAGACTATTAATAATAGATGGAGTGATTAAAAAAGTAAAAATGTGTTATTTTATCGAACTATATGAATTACATGAACAAAAATATGAATTATATATATATGTATATACACATATAAGAAACAAGAAAAAGAAATAATAGTAAAAATTGGGATGATATTTAAAGAAGATTCAAATTATTTATAAGTTCTAATTGATTGATTTATACAATTACAAAATAATCTCTTATCTAGGAATAATTTAAATTTAGATATTTTTAGATTAAATTTTAAACTATTATATAATATAAATAAATATTATATCTTTATTTTTTACACAAAGATTATCAATTAATTTTATATTTTATATAATTTTATCATTATATATATATATATATATAGAAAATCACTTAATATAATAATTTATTTATAAATTTATTTTATTCTATTATATATAAATAAATTTTAATTTACAAAATTAATTTTAAAAATATGACTTTTTAAAAAAATATACATATTTTTAACATAATTACCACTAGTTGATTCTAATTTTATTATAGCAATTAAGAATTATTTTACATATTTTTATACTTTTAAAATACTAAAGTATAAACAAACTTGCTAAAACAATCTTTTTAATATAAAAATTACATTACAAATTTGTAATCAAAAAAATATTTATTAAAAATCTATAGAATTAATATAAAAAAATTAATTTTGACTAATTAATAAATATTAAAAGTAAATTATTTATATCATGAAATATTATATAACTTATAATTTAAAAAAAAAAAAAAAAAAAAAAAAAAAAAAAAATTGTTAATTATGACCAACAAACAATATCTTAGTTGTCTATATTTTAGAGATGTAAATATATAATTCAAGTTACAAATAATTTTTTTCTCTAATAAATAAATTTCTTAAATTTATGTAATTTCTTAAATTATCTTAGAATATTTTAATATTTTAATATTTTATGTGTTAATTTTGATATTAATGCTTTAGAATTCTTCTTTAAAATTTTTTTTAAAAGATTTAAATACTATTTGATATCTCATATTTTTGAATCAATTTAATATATCTAAAACTATTAAAATTTATCTTGATTTTAAATTATTCGTATATGCATGAACTATAATATATAAAGCTATTTTTATTGTTTCTTTTCTTTTGCTTTTATCAAGTTTAAATCTAGAATGTTTAAGAAATGTATATACACATATATATATATATATATATATTGAAATTTTTATTTTGAAGTATTTGTAAATAATATTTTATGCTTTTAAATAATATTTTATAAAAATAATTTTAGTTTTTAACACACATCTTTTATCTCACTTTTATAAAATATTAGCTTCTATTTTGCATATTTATTTTTTCAATAGCAAAGTTGTTTATATTTTTATACACTCTTATAAATTAATCAAATTCAAAGGACTTTAATACTTTTTTTGTATATAATTTTTTATTTTGAAATACCAAAAAAAATATCTATATTTTATAATTATTCAAAAAAATTAAGAAAAAAAAATTTTTAATTTTAAATAACACATAATATTATAAAATAAGTTAAATCTATCAAAAATTTACAATAACATATAACTTAAGACACCTTTTAGACCTTTCTAAATCCTTCTAGATATTTGTAGAACTTTTTATAGATCATTAAATAGTTCTTAAATATTCTAAAATATTCTATGGTCATCTGATTTTTTTCAATAAACCTTTGTTAAGACTTTTGAGATGCTTTGTAATACTTTAACAAAATGTTTTTAAACCTCATGATTATAGCACAAATAAGAAGACAAGAAAAAATAAACTTTGATGTTGTCAGCACAAATTTTGAAGCAATTTTACAATTCTTTGTTTTAAGCATTGTAGAAAGTTTTGTTTCTCATCTTATATCTATTTTTCCTTTATTTTCTTTTTTTTGACAAATTAACTCTTAGTCTTTGCATCCTTGATAACATAAAGTAAAAATATCTTAATTTCTTTTTATGAATTTGGATATTTTTATTCTATACATACCTACACTTCTTTGTAAGTAGATTGATATTATAATTTTTTATTATACATACTAAGTTTTTTGAAACCATCCAAGTATAATTTTTACTACTACTAGTATAAATATATTCATTTTAAATTATAAATTATTATAATTAAGAATATTAAAAATATTAAAAATATTAAATTTTTTAAATAAGTAATAAAATTTAAATCTTTAGATAAAACTTCTTGTTATATATAAAATTTCAAGTCTATGCATTTAAATTAAATTATAATTTAAAATTTATCAAATAAAATTTTTAAAAATTATATATATATATATATATATATATATATATATTAGAATTTATTATATTTAAAATTTAATAAATAATACATGTACAAATTTTATTATCTTTTTTATCTATAAAATAAACCAATGCTTTATATGATAATTTTTAAAAATCTTTTATGTCTTCATACCAATATTACTTTTATATGATTCTTAATTTTTAATGTGTTATATATATATATATATATGTATAGAGAGAGAGATCAAAAATTTACAATTTGAACTTATTCTAAACAAATTATAAATACTTAAAGTCTAGAAGTAACAATAAGAAAATGGTAATTTATTCCAAGAATAAGATTACAATTAATTATAGATTTGGGCTCTACCAAGACTTACAAAGTAGCGCATAAGAGATGTCCCAAAGTACTTCAAGGCTTTAGTCTTATGCTACTAGTTACAACTAAAATTTTGAATTTAGACCAAATTTTTAACACTTTTTTTATTGTTTAATATGTGTATGTGTGTTTTTTTTTTTTTTTTTAATTATTATAATAACATTAAAAAATAAAATTATTTTTTGAAAAATTCTCATAAACTGAGATATTTTTTTATCTTTTGTGATTGTTATTAATACTAAGCAAGAATGACAAAGAAAATAAATTTATATTTTATTAATATAATTTATAGCTAATTGGATTATAGAATTTATTTATTTTAGTCTAGCTACTCAAATACCTTAAAACTAACTAATTGATTCTATTATTTTTTTTAAAATATCTATAATTTCATTAAATTAAAGAAGAAGAAGAAGAAGAAGAAGAAAATAAATAAATAAAAAGAAATAAATAAATATCTCAAATTTTAAATTTAATGTATATAATAAGTTTTAGTATTTAAACCTCTTAGTTAAAAATAAAGTATGGAATAAAAAAATTTAATTTAATTACAAAAAAGATAGTATATTAAAAAAAATAAAATAAAAAATAAAAAAATAGTTATAATGTATGAAATCACAAAACAACTTAATAATTGTTATAATATGTGAAATTAGAAAATAACTTAATACATAGGTGACAATGTTCAAAATTAACTTCTTATTTCATAAAAATATTTCTTCTAAAATACATATGTATGTGTGTATATAAATATAAATATAAATATATATATTGAATGATTAAATTATAAATATTTTAAAATATTTTTATTTTAAAAAAATTGAATAAAATATGCATAAGAATGTTTGAAAAAAAATCAAGAATTGAAATTTAAAAATTAATTTACGTGGTTTAATTTCTTTAAATAAATCATGCACAAATATTTGTGGAAAAATTCTAAATACATTGCAATTAAATCAAACATGCTCTCATAGTCAATTGTAAATTAATCAATGTCTAACTAAACACTCTTCAATTTACATAGTATTCAAAACAAAACTAATGTAAAAAGCATAAATTATTACCTTTCTAGTGTAATGTATATATTAATTTTGACTAGAATATGGGCCTTTCAAATCCTATCTCCAAGTGCCCATTCGTGAAGGATGAATGCACAGTATGGTATTCACATTTGTGATTAGTGAATACCATACCATACAACGAAATTCATTCAGTTCAATGAGGCATGGACAAAGAAACGCCTCACTTGTGTCATAAGATAACATAAATCAATGTGGACCAGGTTTCTTCCGTGACAGCCAGATGTTGCAATTTAGTGGGTGTTATTTCCAACTGGCTTACAATGAAAGATTGTGCTGGATTGACTCACTGAGATAAATGCAAAGGATTGGAAAATATAGAACTCAGGAATGAACAGGTTGTCGGATTCAGAATAGAGTGAGCAATGGTGGCATGATACAAAATCAGAGTGGGACTTAATGGAAATAGCAATCCTACACAGCTTTTCAGAAGCAATATATGGGAGCTTGGCTTGTGAGAGAGATTGTAGACTACCAGAAAAGAAGCTTAGCTTGGAATCTAAGGGAGAGGGGTTGCCTAACTCTAAGCCGAATTTACACAAGGATCCCATGGACTTGTCGAGGTTATGGTGGACTCTACTACAAATCAAATCAATGGTGGGCGTATTTACCGAGTAATCAAAATGTATTTACAGTTAAGAGACGACAGTTAGATTAAGTTGATTGACGAGAGAGGTCTCCTAAAACGCCTTCCATAAAGTGGAGGAGTGCGAGGCTGCCAGCCCAAATGTCGTCGTCCTGGACGTGCTCAGCGGGCGAGTGGCTGACACCACCTGTACACCTCAAAAAGAGCATGCCCACCTGCAAAATCCCATGTCATGTGCAAGGTTTGTATAAGTCAAAGGGGTAAACTTAGATGAAGAAAAGCGCCAAAACAGAATCTGAGAGCATGAGTTATCTAAAGAAAATTGTTTATAGGAAACGGGTTCGAGGTCCAACCTGAGTAAGGGAGGCCATTGCCATTGCGTCGTGGCCAGCGCCGCTAACTAATGTTGGAGCTGTGAATCCACCATCTTCCAGTGCAGAGACGTTGTTGCGAAATGGCGGCAATTCTTTCATTGCTGCTTGGGCAGCGGCGTGTAGCCGGTCGTTCAATCCTGGTGCACACGCTATTGCGTTCGCCTCGTGCTGCAAAATCCCCAGGACAAATCATGCTTGGATCGACACGTACTCACAATTTGAGTAATTGATGTTGAAGAACAGCTGGTTCATTGTTCAATACTCAACATAAATTACTTGATTATTTCCAAGTTTGTCAAGACATGGGTGCACCAATCAATGCACTCAAGAGTGTCTATCTGTTGGCAGAGTTTCAGTGTCTGTAGATACCTTTCTCTCTATGCTGCATCTGACACCACGTTTCCTGCAGATCTTGTGAATCCCACTCTCAATCCGCACCACATTCGTCTCACGATCTGAGTCGTCCTTGGATCTCACGTCGATAGTAAACATCACCTGAACATATGCAAACACTTTCGGTTAGCGTACTAAAAACTCATCAGATATTGCAATAAGTCAATTTGCATTGAGCTTGGCTAACTTTGTGACCACTATATTCTGTTCTGTAAAGGACGACACATGTATTTAGACTTTATATGCATACCTCTCCAGAAATGACATTGCTAGCCCCAGGCCATGAGTGAATCTCACCAACTGTACACACGATTGCGCCTGCATGGTTGACGGCAGTGGACATAGCAGTGGCACCACGGCTGCCGCCAACACCCTTCTCAGGGTGCGTGCAGATGTTCTCAATGGCTACAATGGACTGCGCTGCTGCGATCATGGGGTCCTTGCGCATAGACATGGGAACAGTACCGGCATGCCCTTGAGATCCATGCACTCGAACTGTCAAACGAGTTTGGCCGGCTATTGCTTCAACAACCCCTAAGGGTAACCCATGGGCCTCCAGCACAGGTCCTTGCTCAATATGCAGCTCGACGTAACCCCACACAGAGGATGGATTGTACTTCAAAGAGGAGACGCTCTCCGTTGTTCCAAGATGTGACGCCGCCCGTAGTGCAGCTCCAATTGAAATGCCTCTGCTTGTAAAAATTAACACCTTAGTCTATACACGACGAAGTCCCATTATGAACAGCATTGATCAAACGGCTCTCATGCGAATTGTTGAATTGGAGTCACTTCATTCCCGCAACGGTACTATACTCTACACTTTGTTATACTAAGGTGCTACTTCAGGTACTACTTAAGTAGAAGAAATATTCATGACAAGCTCCATGGAACCAGCAACAGTGACAAGGTTGAGACAACACCTTGCATCCACGTTTTTCAAGTGCTTGGGTTGAAAAGTCCCGGCGACAGCACTGCTGCCCAGAAACGTGGTCTGAAACCGAATTCCCTCTTCGTCACTAAACGCAATAATCTGGAAAAGATCAGCAAAGTTCGTTATCCAAAAGCCACAGACGTTGCACGAAACAGACTCATAGAAAAACAAAAGGGTCGGGGCATTGGAAAGCAACCAACCTCGATGGGACGAGGAAACTGATGCAATTTCCCCTCAACTTTCAGAGCTTTCACTGCCGCAATTGCTGTCACGATACCCAGTGCTCCATCATACCTTCCTGCGTCGATCACCGTGTCCTATTGAGCCAACGCAGGTACTATTAGAGAGAGTGGCACTGTAACCAGTCTCATGCGACCACTTCCTAGGATGCAAATTTAACGATGAGCTGCAAAAATAAATTTTAGGAAAAAGATTGGGAGGGGAAACAGATGGTTTGCAACTCTGACGTACCAAGTGGGAACCCAGGAGGAGAGCAGGAGCAGTGGCATTGGCTCCATCAGAACGACCATGAACATTCCCCAGCTCATCTTCCCATCTACAATAAATCCGCAGAAAGACATGTCATAACCTTATAACTCAATTCCTGTAACTCCCAAGTCCGACACTCTCATATACTGCACAGTTCCGCACCATGGTATACACAATTGAGCGTGAGAGTTCCCAGGGCTTACGTTCTGAGGCCAGCGTCTTTCATCCACACTGCAAGAAGACGGCCCGCTGCTAAAGCCGCTGGGCTCAAGAAAGTTCTTTGGAGAACGTCCTTGGAGTCACTCACCTGTGAGTCAAAAACCAGAATAGCTTGAATTTACATTTCACAAGCAAGACAAGTTGCTTGACCTGACGGACAACAACTACAAACGTGGACTGGGAAGACTATGAAGGCTGCGGACGGAGGTTCATGTTGGTGCTGAAAAGCAAATAGCACTATCTCTACAAATTAGGAGATGAAATTAGACAATGCTGAGGACCAAGACGAAACCAAAAGCAACTTACGTTGCCGAGCTCCTTTAGCCTGGCAGCGACTTCGTCACGAAGAATGTTCCTGTGGCGCATACGACTGAAGCCAGGGAAGCCATATCCTACACAACCCAAGTTCCTCGTCAAAAAACGCCACTGCAAGCGTGACTACCAGGTGGCGGTGGAAATCAGGAGTGCAAGCTGCGAATGAACACATGAACTTGAGGCAAGCAAAGGCTAAGACATACCCGGTGAGACGAAGGGTTGAGGGATTGCGTCTGCAAAGAACGCCGTCACGGAGCAGGTCTGCAGTAATGTTGTCACGAGGGTGATTGCGGCAACGTAACTAGCGACACGACCCTTCTTCATTACCGGTTTGAATGTCTAATTATCCGCTCCCTGAGCGCAACCTCAAGGACCCAGAAATGGATCCCTCGAAACAACCTCGAACCAACACACGTGCAATCTCTTGTTCCGTCAAAACATAGAAACGAACAGGCATCTGAACATTGAAGACTGCCTGGATCTGGTTAGCAATTCGCTTCGAATCGTTTATCTTGGGTATTTGTTCTCAAATTCGCACTCCTTCCCCCTCCATAAATAAACAAAATCCACTTCAAGATGACTCGTATGCAGTACGTTGCTGGTGCTGGGATGTAAGCAAGAGGTCGAGGGAGAGTTGCGGCCTCATGCAAATGAACAGAAGCGTGACGGTGGTAGGCAGTCCGCTGCTGGGGTGCGTTTGACGTCCCCCAGACACACACATTGAGATGCCAAAAACTCAGCGTGGCGACGAAAGCTCATGCAGATCCAACTGCTGAGTGCTGAGTGAAACGGGAGCGCGAGGCGAGATCCTTTTATGAACAGACGGTTCTGCTACAGATTCTTGGAATCAAGTACTGACGGCACCAGATTCTCCATGGAGACCCGGCCAGGCTAAATAATTACACTCGCATGGGCATCAAAAAATTTTACCGCAGGGCAGCATCTTGCCATGGTCTGTCAGAGATCACGGTTCCACCCTCACTATCGCCCGCTCAAGCTGCCAACATCACTGGTTTTGGTACTGAAGAAAGGGACTCATCACCCCCAGTCTGTCCCCTCCCGGATCTCTCGTGCAGCTCCTAATTTGGTCCAACCGGTGACAGCAGCATTCCTTCCAATCTGTCGGCGCGGCTGCTCTCCAAGCAACACCTTCAGCACAGGACCACCGAGATTTCGTCCATGCTGGAAAAATGGTATTGATTTCTGGTTGCTGGGCCTTTTCGGTATAATTCTAGGTCCATTTCTTTTTCTGAAAGCTACACACATGTACACTCAAACGGCATCCTAGCACACACCTCGCCTCAGTCAACACTCAGTCTGGTGATTCAAACGCGTTCACACACCAGCTTCCGGTGTTACCATTGACAAACTCGAACCCTTTGCACACAACCACCAGCATCAGCAAAATCATCAGCCATGACATCAGTGTGTGATTAAGGAAACATGGGTTGGAAGAGAGCCTTGAAGCCCGGCTCCAATGCTATCCCACACACAGAACGAGAGAGAGAGAGGCTGCCATCTTGTCATGTTCAGACACATTCCCCCGATTGCATTGCACTCCCTCACAGTGTGTGATTCGCCATAAAAATGGGAGTTTGTCCAATCTCTCCAGCATTCCCTTTGCTGGTCATGTTCCGATGTTCATGTTCTTGGGGAAAGCATTCCTTTCTCCCTCTTGGTGGTGGTATGTGTGTATAAATGTGTGCGTGTGTCTATATATATATATATAGAGAGAGAGAGAGAGAGAGAGAGAGAGAGAGAGACACACACGCACGCACGCGCGCGAGCACAATTTTAGAAGTTTAAACAATTGCTTTGACTCTTTAAAGATGGATTATTGGTGTGTCATGTGAGGTAGTTTTAATCTTGATTTGAATAGTGCATAGTTTATTGTCCACTATTTTTTGATAAATATTTATAATTAAATTTTTTTAAGAAAATTTTAAAGATTGTATTCAATATTTATTTTAAATAGTTTGGTAATTTTTTAATTTTTTAATTTTTTATCAAAACCTTATTGTAATACTAAATTAATTTAAATATGAATGATTAAGTGGTTATTAAGTTATTATTTTACATATTTTATTGATTTTTGTGAATTAATTACTTCACAAACAATATCTTCATGCCATTTTTATAATGCATGTCTAATTGTTTTTCTACTTGCAAACTTTAACAATACCATATATAAGTTACTTTCTTCTATATTTTATAATTAAATAAAATAAAATATGATTATTTTGTTCAAAAGAAATAATTTTTTATTTAACTTTTTCATCAAGAAATTAATAAGTTTTTCACAAATGTCAAAGCTGTAAGATTCAAAACTTTTCTGTACCAAATCAATGCATAAATTTAAAAAAATATTACTTTTTAATTAGTATATAGAGGGAAACTAACATGAAGTTATTTTTAATCCAAAAAATGTTTAAGAGTTCTTTTGTGTGCAAGTCTTTTTTAAGTAAACTTGTAGTTGTCAAAGTACTTATGCTTCATTTGTACTTAGTTTTAAATTAAAATTTTGATGCATTGCTTAAAATTTTAGTGATATGCATAAATGTTATCATTAAAAAATACTCATTATTAAAATTGAAAAATTAAAACTAAACAAGATGTTGAAGGTGTTGCCAAAAAATCATACTTTTTTACTTTACATGATTTTTAAGATTTATACATTGCTGGTATAATGATTTAAGAAATTCAACCTTAAAAAATGCATAAATAAAATAAATTCACAGTAATCAATAATCAAAATAAAAAATGTTTTTAACACATTGAAGAAGTCACTTTTATTATATTTCTTCAAAAAATAAAATAAAAAATAAAAAATACTCATCAACAACTCTTCATAAAAAATTGTATATAATCTTGGGTGTTCAAAGGAATATAGTATGTTCCTATCTTGTCAAATTGGACAAGAAATGCGTACATTTATTCTCTTGCATTGTGACCAAATACTTCAAACTTTTCATGATTGAATTTGAATAAGAAAGAAATTTAAAATGTGAAATTCTATAATTATAAAAATCTTTCAAATATTAAAAAATATTTTTTTCAAAAATATATAAAATAAAAAATATATTGTAGTTTCTTTAATACTTTGGAATTAAAGTGGATAGAAAATTTTAAATTCTAAAAATATCAAAGAGTATTTTGAGGAAAAAATATTTCTTTTCCACCCTTATAGCATCTTTAAACACATCTTTAGAATCCTTGTAATGTAATTTCAAGTTGAAAGTTCAATGTCTTTGATTGAGCTAGCTATAAAGTTGATGCTTTATAAAGGATCTATTGGGCATCAAGGACCTATGAACATTTTGAAGAGAATCTTGACATAACTCCTGGTTATAAAAATAAATTTTAATAAGATTTTAAAGTAAAACTTAAATGGCTTTTTAAATGGATTTCAATAAATTTATGTATGTATGTATATATATATATATATATATATATATACATAAAAATCTTAATATATAATATCTCAATTTTAAATTTTTCTAAGAATAAAGATACTAATATAAATTGTTATGACCATGGTATGATATTTTTGTTGTTTAACTTTGGGTGAAATAAATACAATAAAGAAATAAAAGTAAATCTTATTTATAAATTTTTAAATGATTGTTGCTAAAATATTAGAAGTGACTAAATAAAAATGGTAAAAATACTTATTATAGTTATTCTTTATTTTTCTATAATCAATCATATGATCAATATTGGTGTATTACATTAAATATTTTTATTTATTTGGTTTTTTATTTTTTATTCTTATATATATGTCTCTTTTTAAAAAAAAAGATTTATCTCTCTTGTATTGAAATAAAAATATATATATATGCTAATACAACTAGAACTATAGATGTGAGAAAATAATTAGGAGTCTAGGTTTTGATTTAAAAAGAGAATCTTCTCTAATATTAAGGACATAGTATTCTAATTATAGTAATTACGGTGTTTATGAAAAAATTGTATTAAAACTCTTCTCTAATTTCTTTCTTCAAATGAACTATTGTCTATTGAAAAGATTAATGATATACTAATATCTTCCTAAGTTTAGTGTTATTTAGAAAATTAGATTTTGGGCGAGCATCACTTTTGGAAATTGTATTCTTTGTAAAAAATAAAAAATAAAAAAACAAAAATAAACAAACAAACAAATAAACAAACAAACAAATAACCAATTCACAACAACAAACTTAATCAAACCAAATTTAAAGTTAGTTAAAATTACAAACTTATAGATGGAAAATAATCAAATTATATTTATTTTAATTATTATATGTGTTGTTTGTACATAATTTTATATTATTTGTACATAATTTTATATATTTTTAATATACAATCATACTTATTTCAATTAATTAAAAAGATATAAAATTGTGTGCAAATATCAATAACTAAGGTGGTCTTATAAATTGACATTTTAAATGACTTTTTAAAAGTTTTTCTTTTAAAATCATATTATTTTTTACTTTAAAATTATAAGTTTTTATTAGACAAATATACTGTTAGAGATACAATAAAACTTTTAGATAAACATATTATTAATGAATAATTTTTAGAAACAAAGTCTCTTCCAAAATTATTTATGTAATAATAGGCTTAGTTACCCTAAACAACTTAAGAAATAATTACTTAGGATAAAAATATTTAAAAATAAATAACCAATTTAATAAATTTAAATATAATTATAGTAAAAAGAAATATAAATTATATCATTATATAGAATCACAACCAAAATATACAAGTGTAAGAACTAGATACAATTTTTTATATAAAATAGATTAGAATCCAAATATAATATAGGATTGATAAAGATCTTAACTTAGATTACCATAAAAAGCCTTCTAAAATTATTATTTTTAAATTTATTTCAAATAGCAAGTAACAAATATAAAAAATTTAAACAAAGATAAGATAATAATTTTTTACATGAAATAAGGTTTTTTTAAATTATTCTTGGTTCTTGTAAATGTCAAAAATACTAAAATTAACATGACTAAGCTTAATTAAAAAATAAAATCTTATATATTATAAAATCTATCTATCAATTATATTTTTTCTTCCAAGTCAACTACAAAAATAAACGTTATATAAAAATATCTGTTAATAAATTTTAAGGAAAAAATAAGAAAATTTAAATTTAAATTTAAAAAAATAAGAAAATCTTATGCTGTTCATGCTTGGTTGTTACAAACAAATGTCAAATAAAAGAAATACTATTTTATCAAGATGCATAATATACAAAAAAATAATCAATTTTTAGGCCAAATATATATTTAATATATATATATATATATATATATATATATATATACATAAGTATTAAATAATTACAAAATATTTAGAAATAAACTAAAAAAGATGATTTTTATGATTTTAAACACGTCTTTTTTGATCCAATGTTAGGCTAAGCCAATACATGTGATCTATGTATTTAAACTAATAAAATTAATTAAGTTATCAACAAATACTAATTCATGGTAGACAAAATAACTTCACAAGGAAGGTCCTATGCTCCAACATATAGACAAAAAAAATTAAATCAGTTCTTAGAACAAACCTCTAAATTACTATGAGAAAAAAACATTAAAATAAATAATAAGACACAAAAGAGAGAGAGAAAAAAAAAAAAAAAAAAAAAAAAGAAGGAGAAGAAGAAGAAGAAGAGTAATAATTTTAATTCTGACTACTCTTACAAAGACAATAATAACACTTTTATTTATTAATTATAAAAGCCAATTAACATTTAGACTAATCAAAAGAGTATAGGATTAAACAAACACAATGTTAATTGAGATGGTTTGGCAGTAGTAAATTGGAGTCAATAAATAACAATAAAATATTCATAATAATATTAAAATCATTATAACATGTATTCTTTCTAAGCCTTTAATTTGGTATTACGTAGATTTTTGTATTGTCATTTTAGCAAGAATGATATAAAACCAGATCACCTTCTTATGAAATATGTTAGTGTTAAGTTTGTAGTGTCAAAGCCTATGGCATTCTTTCTAATGAAAACAAATAATTTATTGCCAAATACCTTCTACAATGTTTAAAGTGGTTGAAGATATTATGGACATGATTTAAGAGAATATTATTGAGAACCATATGAATCCAATAAATTACTCTAGTATCTTATGAAGAAACACTAAGCAATTTAAAGACCTACCAACCTATTAGACTAATTTAAGTAAATATAGCCAAATTTAATAAATATTAAAATTATATACAAAAAGCTAAAATATAGTTTTATCTCATAAAAAACTTGGAATAAGTCTTGTTTAGCAAATAAATAAATAAATAAATAGATTTAGATTTGAATAAGATAAATCTCCAAAAACTTTTATAAAGGTTCAGTCATTTATATTTTAGATAGAATTAGTAGGATTTTAATAGAATATATATATAATAATAAATGGTAGAAATTCTTATAGATATATTCTTTAAATAAATTATTAAGATCCAAAATATTTATTTAAATCTCATTTTTAATTTATAATTTTAAATTGATGTAGCAAATTTCTTTGTTTAAAAAAGGCATGAAAAAGAAACCATGAGATAAAAAAGTGTTATTTGATACAACAACAAAAGAGGGCTAAAGGATGCACCTATTGTAAAAACGTTTATTTGGTCATGGCAATATTTGGTCATGGTCTCCTTTTAGGCCAAGTGGCATATTTTGCTCAAAGCTCAAATAGACTTCTATAGCAAGTGTCGCCAATAAAAACTGTCTGACAAGAAGAATGGTTGCATGAATTTTTAAAAAGAATTGAGAAGCCAATGATATAAAGACAACACAGAAAGCACCAAAGAACACAACTTCCTCGAAAAGTACAAGGAAGATGCAACATAAAATTTAGAGAATATTAAATGAAAAGCATCAACGGTAGGCAGACAAGTCATAGACTATATCTACAATTGCATCCAAAGTTGTCTTCACCTAGTAATAGTGAAATATAATCTAAATATAGATCAGATAAAAATTATGAAGATAATTTTTCTTAACCTCCAAAATTTTTAAAGACATAATCTTAAAGATTAATAAATCTCAACTTGCATCCACTATGAGTGCCAATTGTTCCTTAAACCACCATTTTTTTTTAATTGGTCTATATGGATTTTCTCCAAAGTTTTCATCCATTAAACTCTCCTTGTCTAATGCCTACAAATATTAGATCCGGAATAGGCATCACAGTAATACCTTTATTTTAATCTCTGTAGGTTTAAAGAAATAATCTCCACTCAAGTTGAGCAACTAAAGAAATCTATTCAGAATCCAAAAAGAAGCAGATATCTTTCTTGGGGCATTCCATCTCCTTTGGGGTCAGCTGTTGCAGATTATGAGAGGCCAATGCACATGGTGTGACTTTGGATATTCCCCACTGAAAAGTAGGAAAGATGAATTTGGTTACTCAACAAGGAAAGACTGGTTCGGTTACTCTTTGGCTTTTGGAGGTAGTATCTTCAAACCAAGTTATGCCTTAAGCCACAGACATCAGATTCCGGTTGTATTGATTTGGACTGCCTCAAAATAACCAAAGGCTGAATCCCAAATCACTACAGAACTCTCGAGAAAAGTTCAATCTCTTCAAAACCAGGGGCACTATTTGGAATATGCATTGTAAATCTCTGGAAGTTCTTCCTGGTTCTATTTTTAATGGTACTCAACATGTAACATTTTATTTTGTATTTTTGTTTTTCTTGTATGGATGAAATTATGGAGAAAGTTGCTGGAATGTTGGGATTTCCCAGGAGACCAAAGGCCAGCTTTCTGTCTGGTCGGTGGCCTGCTAATCATTCCATCAGCATCTTCTGTTCTTTCATCATGGGTATGAGGCGAGGGCCCTCCTCTTCTTTGTCTTAGGAGGAAAATGCCATTGCCACACACTGTTCATAGTGATGAATGGATCTCTAGGGGATAATCTCATCCATTAAAGGATGATACGACTCTTGACACTATGCTCTCCCTCCTCGTTGGGTGCACCCAATGCTGACCTGGCCCCTTGCATGATGGAAAAAGCTTCCTAATATAATACAGAACAGTGTCTTTCTCTCCCTCTTTTCTCTTTTCCTTCTGTTTTTTTTAGTTTACTCCCTGCTTCCGGGGTTTGAGTTTATGACCACTAGTTACACTTATGGCTCTTTGTTGCCAGCCATACAATATTCCTGGTTGTAGGGGTAAAAATGAATTAGAGGGGTTGCTTGCTTTTTGCACAGCAGCTGATAACACTTGCTATGATTTTTATTTTATTTCATTTTATATTTTTTTGTGATTTGCTTCTTCATATGGGGTTTCATTCATGTTTTACACTTTTATGAAAAAGTGTAAAGCCCCTAATTACAATGATCCTTGAATAACTATTTTCCCTATTATTAGCCACGGATTCTACAGCCACGCTGCCTGGTACTCTTTGAAACAGGAGCTCTGTAGTGTCAGTATTGTGCTGTACCTCTTGCTGACAAGTGGCTCCACTCCTAAGCTGGGTGGATCTCAAGCCTCATGTCCGACAACAAAACCAGTCACAACACCAAAGACCAGCAGCAGACCAGCAAACTGAGCAGTAGCCAATCACTGCTGGTAGCAGTGCACATGAAATGAGTTTCTTGAGCTGAAGAGTGACTGCTCAACTAGGGCTGTAAGGCTAAGGACTGAGAGGAGCATGAACAAGGAGGGGAACAAAAGGTAACAGAGAGAAAACTAGTTGTGAGTAGGGACCCATTCTGAATTCCATAAGGCATGGCCAGCCACTCCCACTGTGCATGGGATTAGGTGGTACTGAAGTAGCCCTTTGCAGCAAACCCTCACCATTCCTTTTACCATGCCCTTCATCATTGAAGCTCTCCAGGTGGCAGTATAAAAACGTCTTCCCCTCCACTTGACTCCTCTGCATGTGTCAATATGCTCTATAAATATGCATATTATAATCAATTTCATCATCATTGTTGTGATTTTGTTTGTTAGTAGTCATTGGTTTCTGCCCTTTCTCTGCCAAATGAGCATCATTTCATACTAGACTTTGCCTAGCACATGGGCCCTGCAGCCTCCCTCCCCAATTGGTCTTCTCCAATTCTCCTTTTCTCACTGGATCATGTTCACTGTGTTCCTCTCTTCCAAAGTCCCATACTTCATCCCCACACAGGTTTTTATGATAACTTGTGTTCATTTTCTGTACATTTTCTGAGTTGTTTCCGATGGATGGATATTGTTGCTGCAACTTGTTAGGATTTTGTAACAGAGCTACATTTCCACCATTAAAGCTCATCTCTCTGAAGAAAACTGTGTGGGGACTACCCCTTTGGTATTAAAAAAGCACATTTCAATCAGGATGGGAAAAGCAGTACCATGCATTGTCCCTGGTTCATTTGCAAATTAGATTCATGTGAATGTTTTTTCCTCTGTAATGAGCACTTTGCCTTCCACTTAATAGTGATGTCTAATCTATGGCATAAAATGTTTTTAGTTTTTAGTTTTTTAAATATTCCAAGTTGATTCAGACTTCAGGGAATATTATATTTGATTATGATATAAAATGAAAATAAAGAATCATGGTTTGCAGCTGTACTTTGAAACATACTAAGCCAACAAAATTTCATATATTTGATGAAAGCTATCCAAGCAGAAGCATGGAGAAATTCAGTTGACCATGTGATATTATTAAAAGACATTATGAGTACAATGGATTCAAGTTATATGTATATATATATATATATATATATTAATGTGATAAGAAGCTAGAGGTGGGAGAAAAAACTAAAAGACTTGAGAAGGAACTCCCTAAAAATTGTTTATTTGAAATAAAGAGTTGGGCAAGAGCCACGTTTAGAGTATTTGGAACTTTATGTTGGGAAGCTTTACAGGAGAGAACGAAAAAAGAAAACCAAAATCTCAAGACGGAACCTACCAATGTACAAAGCAAATGTGGATCAAGATTGTGTAGAAGTAAGGTCAGAATTTGAAAGAGTGCCAAAGGTCACCAAAAGTATTGACACCAATTGAATGAATGGAGCAAGCATTGTGTTTGGAAATGACCAGAATTTCAAAGCAATAGAAGGCATTTTTTATTTTTTATTTAGTAGATGCTAATATTTAGGTAAACACAAAATATGGCCCAATGATTTTCTAAGAGATAAGTACAAACTTAACAGTTGTCTTAAAAAAACAAAAACAAACAAACAAACAAAGTTTGTTGGTTGTGTCGAAAAGAATCTTAGTAGTTGAGATGTCTTACATTTTATTTTATTGTTTTCACATTGTACATTCAACATAAAGAATATCTTTGCTACTTCAATAGGATTTGGTTGGAGTGGTGTTTGGTTGTGTTTTAATCTCTTTCAAAAGATCATGCTTGATTTTGGAAAATGGTTAAGAAGAAGCTGTTCCACACAAAACAGTATTTAATTACATCAATGAAAGTATCAAAATTAAAAATTTCCAAAAAAATCGTACTGGTAAAGGTAATTTAAATGACTTTATTAGCAAGTAGAGTATCTTAACTTGTTCCTTGTTATTTGGGTAGGATTTAAATATGATTGCAAAGTTTTGAAAGTTTAAGAGGATTGTTTAGCTGTCTTGTGCTGTAAGAGAGGAGAAGAATGTGTCAAAATTTGTAGTTTTTTAGGAGGTGAAACTCAAGGAGTATAGGTGATCAATAGAATTTTTGGAGTCTAAAATTCATAGATGTGAATGTTTCTTCAAAAATTGTGATTTATGTATAGAGACTGGAGTACAGGAGAATATAAGTTATCATTAAAATTCTGACGTCTAAAAACTGAAAGAATTTTTTCTTTCACTCGAATTTTTCTTTGAGATTTATGACTTACGTTGAGTGGAGTACAGGAGAATGAAGCTGGTCAATCAAAATTTTGAGGTCTGCAAATTGAGGAGACTGGGGTACACGATTTTTTTTCACTGGTATTTCCTTCGAGTTCAAAGGTGGATGCCCAGAAGATTGGCGTTTCTACAAGCTAAAGGCGTTGACTCTAGACGAGGGAGCAAATTCCAGACACCTTTTCTTCCACGGCGAGATCTGTGCAAACGTTGAGTGAATGGAAGCATTCTGCTAGCAAGGAAGCTCGCTTGCTGCGGCATGCGTGGGCGTCGGGGTTGGGGTGTTGAATGTGGCGAACACCTTCAGAACCGAAGAACGGGGAGGAAGACTATAAATGCAGTCTCCTGGACCGTCAGAATAGCCACTGGCATAGCTGTCCGCATTGCTAGCACACCGGAATTGACTCAGTGTGAACGCCCCTACAAACCCATCCCCCCTCACCCGCCCACCTCATTAAGATTCGTGAGTGTATATATAGAGAGCGAGACTATAGTTATGGCATTCATGACCCTCCACTCCACACTCCTTGGAAACAAGAGCCCGACTGCTTCTGCTCTAAACAATAATACACAATACGGAAAGACTCAGCGCCTAGTTAAAAATGACGCAACGGGAAACACAATCATGAAGCTCGCGCCCAATGGAGCCACAAATCCAGGGCAAGAGCATGTATGGACAACGGCTGCCGTCATCCTGGCACCATTTTCACCCGGGGTGAATCCCGGGCAGCCCGCCGCTGGCCCCGAAGTTGGCGTTGTTCATCCACGGCTTCGTTCGTTCGTCGGCTGCCACATGACAGGTACTGGAGAAAAGGACGCAGTTCAAGTAGTGGCGAGAGTACGACATGTTGTGGGACGGACCGAATGGATGAAAATATTGATGAGCATTGGTCTATCATCCATGTGAAGAGCCAGAGTTGGTAAAAGCGGCGACCTGAAGACGTCAAACACGCGTGGCCTGCGGTCTGAGGCACCTGGATGAAAACCGAGGGTGGTGGCATGCTCACCACCCATTAGCACTGTTCCCCCACCCATAAAAATATCAAACCACTAAGCCTATTAGTTATCAGTTTAAATGGTGCCCATTTGTTTCCGTCCGCACTCTTTTTTTATGTGTATTTTAAGGGAAATAATCCAGTTCATCATGCTCGTGAGAAAAGGCATATTATGTGACTCATGATTGGTAATGGTGGACAGATTCAACCAACTTGAGAACTAAAAATGAGTGAGTGCATATTTGCTTTGGGAGAAGAGGGTGTTTTGTGTGGCTTTTGAATCTCCCCATTGAATTCATTTGCTCTCCATCACACAAGTTCCTTACTGTAGCTATTGTCGCATAACAGTGTCCCTTTTTACCACATGACTTTGCTCACACAAAGGTGTCTGTAAAGCTAAATATGAGGGAGTGTGGACCTGTATCATTCTGGGCCACAATTTTTACAGATCTGTTTTCTTGCGTGCCATTGTAGGCAGTTTTGGGGACCACAAAAGATTGGGGGTTTGCTTCCACATTCACAAAACAAAAGATACCAAGTAGGACTCACTGTGTGCTTGGTGGGACCATTGTGTGCCAAGTCATCCTGAGGAATGCAGTTGGAGCAGTGACTGTCCCCGTGCACTGCTACATGGAGATTTCATTGAAAGGGTTTAGAAACAAATTTTAACAGGAAAATATACCAAACATTGCCATGTACAAGTATTTTGGAAAATAAAAATGATATGAGGTGATTTTAAAAACTTAAAATTTAAAATGAAACGTCACATAGTTTTCCCAACTTCTTCACACACACCCACACAATTAAATTGACTTTTTTACAATGTATGACTGTCCAATTTGTTGTGGTTAAAAATAGATACTGTGCACAGCACAATATAATACAAATAAATAAATAAGTACAGCCATAAGTGGGTTGTTTTGAATTACAATCCCACTCACTTTGTGCTCAACCCCCCAAAACATATCACAATCTGTTTGGACTTACTATTTGTTTTGTTTGTTTGTTTGTTTGTTTGTTTTCTCCCCCTTCTTGTTCAAGACATGGATCCAACACCTTTAAACCAAAATTTTCCATTGTTCATGTCTTTGGGGACAATGAGATGTAAACTCACCCTGGGATGCTTCATCCATTTAGGATGCTTGATCCAAATGAAGAATGTTTCAAAATGAAGCATGCCTAGTACATTCCAAGCATATCAGAACACAAACTGTAGCAAAAGGGGAGGGGGACAAGTAATCTTTCATTTTTATTCCTTGAGAGCCCTGTAGGATCATTCAAGGGACAGTAAAGAGTACAAACAGATCCCTTCACTTTATTGGGGAGTAGGGATTTTGATTCCCAGTTCCAAACTAAGAGTCTCCACTGTGGTTGCTCCCCACAAAATGACCCAATAAAGACTAACCTTGCTTGCTTGTTTTGGGTTGTGTGGAGGAGGATGTACTTTTCTCCTTTGTAACAGGATGGTACTTTTGGGTTGTGTGTGCTTTCCAAGTGCATTTGATGTATGGATTCAAGGGATTCAAGGGATTCAAGAAGGTTCCTATGTTGGCCAGTTCCCAGGAACTGACATAAGTTGATTGGCACCCACTTGACCTCTTTAAAGTCTTTCAGTCATTTTATCTCTCTCCTGCATGCAAGTTGTTGTTGAGTCCATGCTTTGAACAGTCAATCCTACCTGTCAGCTCTTTTCTCAGTGTGTGTTTGCTAAGTTACCCACACCAAGACCAGTGGTTCTCTTTACACAACTGCATGGTGATCAAAGTTTTTCTCCCAGAAGATCAAGCAGACTCAGGCAAATGCTTTTCTCAGCTGTGGTAGATGGTCCATTGCTACTCAAACCCCCACACAAGGAATGGGTTGAAGAAAATCAGATACCAAAACAAAGTGGATTTTCATGACTTGGCATGTTTGTAACATGGAGGTTCAGAAGGTATGTGATCTCCCCAGTAAACAAGCAAGCCATGCAAAGTCACATCACTGTGCCAGCTTTGGTGATTGTCACACTCCTCAAGGTAGCACTGTTTTGATTCCATGACAAGCAATAGGTCAAACCTGGCATATGTTTTGGGGTTGCCTGCCAGGTCAGGAAGCCACCTACAGACTACACATCAAGATGACCTACACTGTACATGTTTAAATCACCATACAAGTTGTGACCAGTGTTTTCAAAGAGAAGAAGAGAAAGTAGTAACAAAGAAAGAGAGAAGGAGAAGAGTTTCCACTGCTAGGAAGCACTTGGCAATGGGAACGCCTACGCAAAGACAAGAAAGCACTATATGTATCCAGCTAGACACATAGCATTAGTCATGGTTTAAATGAAATCAGGTTAGAAATATGGTTCAAATCAAGAGATTTCCAGTTCAACTACGTGTGGAGAACAAGACAGGAAGTTTGTATTACTGCCATCTCCATGACCTAAACCTTTGCACTCATGACATGTAGCTCTCCAGTTGGGGTACAAAGAAGAAAGAAAAGACCAAGACATCTACAAGTGCAATGAAGCGTCTTGGAAAACCAACGCAAAAGTTGAGATACAATATATTTTTGTAATTATTCTTCGCTCTGACGACACATCATTGACAGAAACCTGGCCACGACAAGATGCCTGCAAACTTCGTTCGAATCTGCTCACAGGCATGGATTCTTGGTTTATCAAAATCAGATTCTCGATTTTAAAATAATGACAATAATATTATAATAATAAAAGAAGAAAAAAAGAAGCCGAGGAACTTGCTTAAGACGTTCTTCCCTACGACCCCGTCTTGGTCCGTGGTGCCAGCTGTGGGAGTCAAAAACAATGTACTCAAGTTGCCAAGAGAAGAGACCAGAATCAACAGAAATATCAGATCTAATAAACGTACCCAAAGGAACTTTGACACAAAACCTGTGAAAGTACACCGATGTTCTATAGTCGTACTGTAATAAGAAATTTCATCGACATCAAACAACTCGTTAATGCGCATGGTTGAAGGCCAGGCGACTGCAACATAATTGATTACTGAAGTATACATCACCACATACGAACCATTTGAATCAACCCGATATTTAAATCGACGAAGGTATGACATAAATACAAACGAGAACGGACTCACTTATGACAAGGCACACACAAACACAGCTGATGTGATGGGAGAAGTGCAGCAGTCAAGGCTTCGAGTTCGCTAACTACAACATTGTAGTGTAGGCAGAAGGCAACAAACTTGTTCGATCTACCTGTAATCACAACCTTAACCTCTGCGGTGATCCACTACTTCTGACTCCATACTTAAGCCTACAGAAAACATCACAAAATCGGTGTAGTGCGCCAGAAGGAGGCAGCCAGCAGAAAAACGACAATTCGATCGCGAAATACATAATTTAGGTCGCACCCACTATAATTGGACCCACGGTGAACAACCCAATGGAGAACAAACCTCAAATATCACTACCAAGTCCAAATCATTCAACAAAACTTAACAAGAGTGCACGAAAAGAGAGCGGGAGCGATGAGGCGCAGAGCGCGAGAGTAAATCGAACACTGATCCGTTGCCTTCGGTTCTTCCGTCTCCCAACCCTAGCCCCTCCAGCCTATACTTTCACGTCCTTGACTCTTTCTCCCCGTCTCCTCATCTCCTCGATCACCGTTTAAATTCGCCTTTAACACCACACACATCAATCCACCAAACAAAGAAAGAAACCGAGGAATCGATTGGAGCGCACGTACCGACAACCTCGGTACCGTGATTGCATAGGGGCATATTTGTCCAAAGTGAACATCGCGTGCATGCTCCATCCTCTCTTTCATCCATGTCAGAAATTATCTTGGATGAATGAAATCTCTTACGTTCCTCAAAATTAAACATTTCCCATTTCAGAAAGTCAACCCCACAGTAGTTGCATGGTTGAATGTTTCTTTCATAATTATTTACTCATTCACTTTTTTTTGTGTTAAAATATATATATATATATATATATTTTTTATATTTATTTATTGAGTTTGAGGTGGCATTTGGTTTATATTTGTCATCAATGATCATTGGTGAAATTTGATGAGGGTTAATTAGGAGATGAATATAGATATATATATATATATATAGCTACAGAGAGAGTTTCCTCTTGAATTGAAGATTTATCAGGTGATGATCTGTTTACAACTACAATGATATTTTATAACTTTAATTAAAGTAAAGTAAAAATATAATTATCTAACAATCAAATATTATAATAGTTAATGACATGATATTTTTTTTGTTTTGAAATCTTTATTTGCATAATTATATGGTCACTTTAGACATCAATAATGATTTAATAATTTGATTGTTAATCGATCTATTATTCATTTAATATTTAAATTTTTAACTTATAGCATACATACAATATTTAAAGTCTTTTTAAATTATAATAGTTATAATTATTGCATAACACAAGTATTATTAATGCTACTACCAAAATTTTGAAGATATGCTACTAAAATAAAAAATTATATTTAAAAAATAATAATTTAAAATAAAAATTAAAGTCTATTTACTTTTGATTTTTGTACACAAAACTAAATATAAGATTTTTCTTATATCTAAGATACTATGATTATTTTATCTTACTTTAAATTTAAATATACTTAGTAAGTTATATATTTTATTACATTGTACAATCAATGGTTTTAATTACTTAGATTTTGTGTTAAAATACAAACTTTTAAAAATTGGTTCTATTCAGACATTTTGTCTTTAAACTTTAATAGTTGTAAGTATTAATTTATATCAATAAAAGTATTTACAAATTATCAACATTATCAAAAGCATAATTTTATGATACCAAATTATTTTATTTT
Organism: Physcomitrellopsis africana; assembly: GCA_036785485.1. NCBI lineage: Eukaryota > Viridiplantae > Streptophyta > Bryopsida > Funariales > Funariaceae > Physcomitrellopsis > Physcomitrellopsis africana. Next base: position 208,693 of record JAWRVF010000547.1, read on the forward strand.
CTCTTAGTTAATTATTTTGAAATTATTTCTATATTTGTAAACAAAGCTTTTGATTAGAAATTAAATCTAATACTATATAAACTATCTACACAAAGATTGTATTGTAAATTCTTTTATTTATGCTTCAATTGACCTTTAATAATTCCAATAGGTTACCAAATTAACAAATCCAATTTTTAATCATTTAACTATTATTATAATTTTAAAAAATAATATATGTAAAATTTACCAATTGGTTTGTTTAAAACAAAGTATTATTTTTTTATTTTTTTATTTATTCAAGATTTTAAATTAACATTGCCTTATCTCTAGCAAAAATCTACATTGTAATATTATCACTGCACTATTTATTATTAAAAATAATTCTATACCTTTACATAAGAATTGCATACTAAATTTTGGTAGAAACTTTAATGAATAGAAACTGTTAAGGATATTTTTTGATTTCATCCAATATAGAAAGAAATAAAGAAAGAAAGAAATAAAGAAAAAAACCATTAGAATAAACAGTGTTAAAAAAGTATTAAAATATAAAGAAAGTCTTCTACTACATTAATATTTTTTTAATAAGTTTTATAAGTCTAATCCTTCTTTTTGGAAATTTTTTATTTTGAAAAAATTCTTGATATCTTAAAAGTATAAATAAATCTAAGCAAATCTTTTTATAAAAAAAAACAAATAAAGAAGATTTTTATATAATATTTGAGATTTTTGTATAAAAATGTGTTGATTTTTAATCTAATTTTGAATTAATAATTATAAATTTATATTTTCTAAATATATTTTATTAGTATTGCAATGATTTGAAAATGCTAAAATTTGAAAAATTTACTTACAAGCTTAAGACATAGTTATTTAATTTAGATCGGTTATTTAACAAGATTTTATTTTACGTGTCAATTTTTTGTTTTAAGCAATTGATTTTTTTTTAGAATAGTTTATATTTTTCTAATATGTAAAAGCAATTACATTTGTAGTTAATATTACTAGAAGAAGTTTCATTTAACATTCTAAAGATTTGCTCTGGAAGATTTTTTTATTTTTTTTATAAATATTAAAATTTATAGATAAAATTAATATGATACTATTGATATATTAAGGTATAATTTGTTATAAAAATGTATTCTCATAACCTAAATAAAATCATCTAAATTTTATTCTTTAATAAGTTTGATCTTATATTTTTTTTATTAATTAAATTATTATAGATCCAAAATAAAAAAATTCATTATCTCAAGTTATTAAAGACCAAATTAGATTCTATGTAATACTATTGATTTTATATGAAATTTGTTTTTAGATTTTAACTTGTTGTGTACTAGTAAAGGAGGTGGTAATAGAATCTCATTTTTGTTAAATAAGTCACTAAGAGTTGGAGATTTTAGTCGCTTAATTTGATGTTGTGTTTTTGCTCCATATGTAGTTAAATTGTAAGGATTTGAATATTGCTTGTAAGAACATTATTTCTTAAAAATAAATTTGTATTATATTGATTTTTTATAATAAATGATATATCTATATAAAGACTAAATTTTATTGTTGAATTAGAATTTAATAACTAAAACTTATTACCAAATCAAATGTCTCTTAAAAAATATTAAAAAAAGCATCAATAAGATCAAATGTCTCTTAAAAGATTTTCAAAACAACATTAATAAAATCAAATATGATATTTTTTTATACTTATTATACAGATATTTTTAAAAATATTTTACATTAAGATTGACAATTTTACAAAATAAATTTTCTATCATAAAATATGGTAAATTAATATATATATATATATATATATATATATAAGCCAACAAATTGCTTAACTGCCTAATAGAAAAATATTGAAGATTTAACTATAATTAGGTTTTAGATAGATTTTTAAGTAAGAGAGATACTAGTTTTTTAATGTAGTTTTTCTAAGGAGGTAAGAAAATTAATTTTGCAAGGACAAAAAATCTTAGCTTGAATTGTAGTTTTTGATACATATAATAAGCACATCATCATTATGCTACTTGCTTGTATAAGAAACAAGTTCCTTATAAAATTTATTTTTTAAAATTTTTATTTAATATATATATATATATATATATATATTTTTTCTTTCTTATTTACTTTTTAGGTACACAAGTTGTACTTGGAGTTGACTATGGAATCTTAGACATTTTAATACATGTCAATATTACATAAAGTTGACTATGGTGCTGACCCTTTCAATGCTAATGAGATTTTTTGAAAAGAATTGAAGATTAAGGAATTACAAACTAACAACCTAAGATTTTTTTATACTTTTCTGTTGGCAACCATGCTTTTATTTGTATTATGCAATCTTTTATTTTTTACAAGCTTATTGCTTGTGTAGGAGTAGGAAAATATTATTTGGACATGCATATAACATTTACCTCTTAGGAAGTAGCAATGTGAGAGAATTCTAATTAAAAAATGTGTTTGTAGGAAGAGAACCAAGTCACCAACACATCAGATTACATAACAATTAAAGAAGCCATTTTGAGGCAGTAATATAAGGAATGTAATCGACTTCTGTAAGGTAGTAAATCTTAACTATAGAAAAGGACAACTTACCACCAAAATTAGAAAAATTAACATCCAATAGAAGTAGAAGATAAATTTTATTTGAAAGCATTACAATTAATTTGTCTTTAAACTTGGTATTAATCTTATAATACAAGTTATTTACTAGTACACCAATTTGTAGCTTAATCCAATCAATATATCTTCATATAAGATTGATGCCCTTATTGATCCTTAAACCACCAACTATCCATACTTTATGACATTTAAATTTTGATAACTTTTAATTTAATTATAAAAATAAGTTGGAATTTGAGATACACACTTAACACACATATATCTACTATTTTACAAAAGATCAATTATAAATCTAGCACAAAAGTTTTAAAAATAGCTAAAAATATAGATCATAAAATTATTACTAAAAATAATATTATTAAATCAAAATTTTGACTTTGATTAGCTTTCATAAATCAATTCAAATCTAATCTAAATATATCCTACACTTATAGAACTTGCTTGAAGTCCTTTTCTAAACACTACTTTTTAATTTCTAAAGAACCTTTTTTTTGCTATAGGTACCTATTATTATATTTGGTGATCTAATTTTGATCATATTTTATAAATAGTCTTCTCAAAATATCAATCTAATATTTTATATAGTAATTTTTTAAAAAACTATTTTTAACTTTAGTCTAATGATGATTTCATAGGTTTTATATCTATTTTATCTTAAATTATTCTATTTATGATCTATAAAGTAAGTAGATTTTTTTTTATTTTTTTTATTTTTTTAAGAAGGGCAACATAATATAATAAAATCTTAACTATTTGCAATCTATTGGCTATGATTTTCTAAAAAAATCTCTATTAATCTTTTAATTAAGTACCTTTTATATTTTTTAGTCTTCATCCACTCTTTCACCCAATAGTTATGTTATGGCATAACAATATTTTTATATAATTGTTGGAATCAATTGATTTTAAAAAAAATCTTTTCAAAGTTTTATGAAATAAAGACCTATTATATGATAAAAATAAAATTATTATTAATTTATTTCTATTTATAGAATTTTTATAAATAATACAAATATTTCTATATATTATAAATTTAAATTTAAATATTTTTAGGAATATTAAATATAATATAATATAATATAAACTTCTCCTAAATACTACTTCCTAATATTTTTAATGCTCTCCACACAATTCTTGGCTATTAAAATTTTGGTGTTCAATGTTATAATACCATAACAACATCTTATGAGTTATATATATATATATATATATATATAATAATGAGGGCCAACTATAATTGATTGTGAGTACAAAACTTTTAGAACCAAGTATACAAAACTTAACCAAAATCGTCCAAGTTAGATGAATGTTCAAATCTTAAAATGTGCCACATCAATTAGGTGGTTGTCACATATGTGCCATGTGAACAGAAACCTTTAAATTTCCATGTCACATCAACTGAGAACCTCGTTTGAACTTGGGTCTTCAATCAACAACTCGGTTTTCTCGGCACTTCATCGTGGCACTTGGGCCGACGCCTCGCCGCTTGAGTTTCAGGCACCAGGAGTTTGTCCAGAAGCGGCATATCAACTCCCGGATTCTAAGGTTGCACCCTTCTGTCCATTGATCAGAACACCAATTTCAGGTTACCGAGAGTAATCTGTATAAGCTCATCGAAGGTGCCGCCAGCATCCTTCGACGCCGAAAAATACCCAGTTCATGTACAGATGAATAACCATTCACCTGCCTAATACAATGGTGAGATCCCTTGCTCTATTTACTTTGCATCGACACTCACACAGCATTCGCATCTCTATCCTTAATCGATACTCACCCCTTACAGCTTCGTAACCACATCAGGTCAAATTCCAACCCACTCAGCAAGCAGCCCTCCGTCTCAGCTCCCCGCAAGCATTTGTAGTATTTGCTAGTTGACTCGCCTTTACACGTCGATGAGAGCTGGTCTCGGTGTGGAAATCGCTAGTTACACTCTCTCCTAAATTCCTACTCTTGAAGCTCTGGACTGAATCGGATAATGCCGCCCCTCAACACCCAACGGTGTCGTCACCACTACCTCGCACACGATCAAGCTTCTCGTAACTAGGGAATCCAGCATTCCGCTATGCCTGGTCTTGTCCAGGTTGATCACTCCATACTGCCCCAAATCATGAGACGACATCTTCAGTAGCGTGTGAAGCCTCGTCCTGACGTTGAGCTTTTCATAATTCTTCAGCAGAAAAGAGCATTTCAAGGTGTCTATCAGCAGGGTGAAAAATGTGGACCCTGAATAGAGCTGCCTTGTTGAGGGTGGTGTGTGCGCCGGTTTTTTTGTCAGCTACACAATGCTAACAAGTTCGACCACAGGTACGGAATACAAAATCAGGTGATACTTTGGGTAAACAAAGTATGATCTTGCAACAATCTACAAGAGACGCAAAAACTACTTCCACAGGATGTCATTTTGTAGTTCAAGTGCAGTTGGCAATCCTTGACACAAACAGGAAAGACTGGTTGAAGTGTTGGTATGGAACGAATTGATCGACATCCAGGTCAAGATCAAGCTCAGGAAAGCCACAAATATGCAGCATCGGATTTGACGGGAAGTCGGCAGTTGCATTCAGATCCGTTGTGGTGCAGACTTAGTGGTTCAAGTTCATCTTTCAGTCCGGTGTTCGTGAAAGGACAGCTTTGGGACAAGAACGACGACGACGACGACGACAAGTTTACGATCGAGACTAACTGTTCTTTGAGCACCAAACTCATTTGTTCTCTATCTTCAACTAAGTTAAAGGGTATTTATAATATTCACAAACCAGCCTTAAACATTTGGAGGGTTCAATACTTTAGAGATCTTACAAAACTAAATTATGAGTAAAAAGAATAAGGTTTTCGGAACAAATACATTTTTTTTGTACTTTCAAATAAGATGATAAAAACCACTGAGCACATTTCTTGTGTATTAAAGTGTAACTCGGCATGTGGATCCATGTCTAGCCCTGTTATTCTAACATAATGATTTCCACAATTGCTTCACTGCTTGTGAAATTCTGTAATACTTTATTGCATTTATGGTATTATTGCATAGATGAAAAATTCACAAACATATGTTGTCTTAAGTTTGGATTATATGCAAGATGACTGTGAACTAATTATATAGGTGATTAAAATTTGCTAAAAAATTAAAATAAATATAAATTAATGTAATATTTAAGAGTACATATAAATGCTTTAGACTAAATTTGTGTCTAAGATTATTTAAACTGATTAACAATAAAGTTTTAAAAAACGTTCATGAAATATAAATACAAATGTTGGATTTTATATACAATTTTTTTGTTTCCAAACTAAAATATAAGCTTAAAAATATTTCAGAGGAATTAATTTTAAAATAACAAATCAATCAATCAATCAATCAATCAAAGTTACATAAATCAAGTCTTTTCAGTCTTTAATGGTTCTAAAAATGATTGGATGTATGTACACTTGTACAATCAAAATTACAAATTACTCAACATTTACAATAAAGATTATGGTTGTATATGGTATTTGACATGTGTGATGTATGATAACAAGCACATTTAAAAATGTGACCCTAGAGCTCATTCAAGTGAAGCCCATTTAACAATGTTTCTTTCAAGTCACATTGCTAGCTTTTAGAATTCATGTCATACCCATTTCCACTCCATCCTGTTGCTTGTTTGGTGGCAGCAGTTTTAACTTCAAGCCAAAAATCCCCATGGTTTCTTTTAAGAATACACAACATGATTGGAGAGAAACTGTGACCAAGGTTGAAATGGTCACATCAAAAATTAATAGACAAATAAAAATCATAATACTATGGATGTTGTAGCTTTAGGATTGCATCCTTTCATTGAAACAATGTGCACACAAATGGATGCAATCCTATGCTAGTTTCATCACCAAATCCCCTTCATCTAGATAAAAATGAAAAGATGTTTCATTGAATTGTAATTTCTGCAAAAACATATTATGATAAATTTTTTGAAGGTATTCCATAAACCAGTTTTTGAAATAACAAGGATGGGATATCCACTCATTGAGTTTTGTGATGGTGCAATCTTTGAAGCACAATTTGTAATAGACATTTTTTCTTCAATGAAATTTGAAAATTGAAATTAACAACTTTGCTAACAAGTGAAACATGTATACATTAATTTGATGCTTTGAGCCTTCCTTGACAGTCAGTGATAACAATCCATATGTCAACATTTCAAAATACAAAAAAACATGTAAACTTTTGTTTGTGGATAAAATGTATAAAATACTTTTACCATGGCAATCTTTTTCAAACCAACATTTCAATGAGTGTTTTCATGTTGCAATCCCTGAAGGATATTGATGATAATATTAAATTCACATGTTGTAAGAGTTCCAACATATGATATAGAGAACTGCAATACTGTGCAGCCCTGTGTAACTCTAAGACTTGGATAGTACCCATCTGCGTCAAGTGTCGAAAGTGAATGTTTTGAAATGTAAGTGCTTTGGTTGAGACAGGAGCAGGGGAGGAGGGGCAGTTTCAGTCAAATGCATTGACACCCTCCGCTCGGTCCCTTGTGGCAACGTCAACCGCAAGAGGAAGCAAGTGCACAATCTTCCAAAACGAGCTAACTCTGGTCATGAAGATCTCAAGCATCCCACAAGCACTCAGTGCAAAACTCATCGGCAAATGAAGCTCCAGCATTAGGTGACGTCCTTTGAGTAGGGATGAAAGCTGGCCGGACACAGTCCCTTGTCCTGAAAGCCGCTAGATGAGCATGGATGTCGACTCCATCCAAGAAGCCTGAAAAAGTCCCTCAAGTGTGTGATGAGTAGGCAGCTCTCATCATTGAGAGTCCGATGTACCAGGCTTCATCGACACCCGCAAACGGAGCTACGGTTACGTCCTCGTCTAGACTGTGCAAGCTAATCTGCTGGGGGAATAGTAACTCCAGGTCTGGGATGTCACCTGGAACACCCGCATAACTGCACAGGTAACGAAACGGTTTCAAGCCATTGTGTTCCTTCGGTCAATGTTCTTCAGTCTCCGAAGAGTAATTTGTTACCGCGTTTGAAGATTCATACGAGAGCCTTGGCGCATGCATATCACTTGCCAGGGAGGTAATAATGTGGGCGTACAACCATGGCAGAGCAAGTCTGACGAGGGTATCATTTGGGATGCTCTGTACAAACAGTGGGTAGCTTCTGACCAGCTATTGCAGGTGGGTTTAAAGGCCGATTTCTAGCTGGCCCATGTGAGAACCTCAAGCTGAGCGAAATTTGCAGCGTGTGTCTTGCCACCTCTACTGCATACCATAATTGTGTCGAACTCTAATGCTACGGGTAACATAGATACTGGTATACAGTGAGCCATCTGAGATACTGCCAACTGCATCATTAGGCAGCAGCGGGAGAAAACAACATAAAAACAAGGAGGAGGGTCGGCGGCGGTTGCAAGGATGCTTCAAATTGGTACTCCTGGAGCGATGAGAACTGCCCGTTCAAAGTAATAATCCATACCAATTTTAGTGGCGTAATAGCGCGTCTTCGCAGCGATGGCGATGCTCATGGTACTCCCGTCCTCATCGTCCAGCTGGGTCTAGCTCTGCCAACCCCTGTAGAGTCGTCTGCAATTCCATTGCTTCGTGGCGTTTGACCTGGCACACAACTACACATGGTTCTAACCCCCAGCTAGCGCGTTCAGTTGCTGCTGCTGCATCAAGCTGGAGGCAATGATCTGTCTTTTGCAGAGGCGGTACTACATTATTCTTTATTTCCATGAGTTTCTCAGAGTCGCCGCGTATCACTAGCTGAACATCTGGTATCAGTGACCATCTGGTTCTCTGAATAAATCACCGCCATGCAGCCACTCTCTGTCTATAAGTCACTTCTTTGCATGAAACATGCAACAGGTTGAAACATGACTTAGACTAGGCGTAGGTTGAGAGTGAAGCTGCCGCAGGTTGTTTCAATTTTCTACTGGTTGAACAAGGATATTGGACCTGATAGGATAACCTGGAGTTAAACAAGGATATTAGCTCCAACTGCTTTCGGAAGTGGAGTGTGGAAGGTGTGATTACATTGTGTCGGTTTCACCCAGCGATGGACTTCATGAGGGTGCAATAAGGCCTGCAGCTATGGTGGTTGATCTTACATGGTTGCAGCTTTGTGTCCATAGCACTTTGCACGTTGAGAAGTAGAATTACGTAAGGTGCAGAAGCACGGGACCTAGTATTGGATGGCTTCGGGACAACATTGCTGGATTTGGCAGAGTCAGTATTTTTCTTGAATGTCGGGTGGCGTTGCTTTGTGATCTGAATCGATCGAAAGTGCTTGGAAACTGTCGGAACTATGAGATTGGAGTTCTCAGTGATCGAGGTCTACAGCCCTGACAGCAGATTCTGTTCAACGAAAAAGCCTGCCTATCATCAATCATTTTGGCACAAAGACTTGAACTGAGAAGTTTGAGGCGGTGGAGAGGAAAACTCCACCCCTTCTTCTGGGGTCTGAAGAGATATAATCACTCAACGACCAAGAAGCTGGATCCGTGAGTAATAATTCTGTGAGAGGTGTAGAAGCAAGAGGCCTGCCTTGAAATGGCACATTTCCAGATTCAGGAAGGATCTATTTGGGGAGCTACATTATACTTTTGTTTCGTGTTATGCTTGTTTGCCGCGAGGACTGAAGCTCAACTAGGCGCTGCAGCGCCAAGTATTGTACCAAAGCTGAACACCTTATTCTACAGCCATAGCTGTCCAGGACTGCAGCAGGTGGTATCGTCCACCATGGCCAGGAACTTGCAACAAGACATCTCTTCCGGGGCTCCTCTACTCCGAATGTTCTTCCACGATTGCGCTGTCAATGTGAGCTCACATTCCAACCCTGATGGTTTAATAAATTTCTAGCTTGCTAGCCACAGCAAACTACGAGCTTGCTGGATTTTGTCATGCATGCTATTCAGGCTCACCATCAAGTTTGTTCAGTAATGCTTCAAAGAGATAGAACAATTGAAAACACAGGTTAAATTCAAGTGATGCTGCCCTTTGTGAGTGTAAAGTTTGAGTAGAGAGACCCTGGATTGATTTGATGATGATTTGGTGGTGCACTTAAAATTACAGGGATGTGACGGGTCAGTGTTGATTGCTTCAACTCCTAACAACACAGCTGAGCGCGATGCTGTCCCCAACTTGACTGTGCGAGGATACGACATTGTCGATGACATCAAGAGACAAGTCGAGGCCATGTGCCCTGGCATTGTGTCCTGTGCCGATATCATCGCCCTTGCAAGCCGCGACGCCGTTGTGCAGGTAATTAAGCCTTAGATTCATAATTCCCAACTCTTTGCGATCGGCTCAGTCCATGAACAGCGTCAATCCCGCAGTGAAAATTTGTTTCCTGCAGCATAACGTTTCATCGAGTTCTCATTCTTCTTGTAAAATCATGATTAGGCAGGAGGGCCAACGTGGTCTGTGGAGCTTGGGAGAAGAGACGGTCGCGTCTCCAGAGCTGATCAAGCAGGAAGCATGCTGCCTTCCTCCCAATCGACTGCCGAGTCTCTGATCATACAGTTCGCTGCCATAGGCTTGACTCCCCGCGACATGGCCACATTGTCGGGGGCACACACTTTTGGAAGGGTTCATTGTGCGCAAGTCGCAAGGCGATTCTTCGGCTTTAACAGCACAACTGGGTATGATCCCCTACTCTCCGAAACTTACGCTATCAAGCTCCGCAGCATGTGTCCACAACCCGTGGACAACACAGCACGCATCCCGACGGAGCCCATCACCCCGGACCAATTCGACGAGAACTACTATACTTCGGTGCTGCAAAGCAGAGGCATTCTGACTTCGGATTCGTCATTGCTAATCAACGTGAAAACAGGACGGTACGTAACGGAATACGCCAACAACAGATCTGTGTTCTTCGAGCGCTTCACCGCAGCCATGCTCAAAATGGGCCGCGTGGGAGTGAAGCTGGGGTCGGAGGGTGAAATTCGAAGAGTGTGCTCTGCTGTGAACTGAATCACGATCTCGAGCTCCTCAAAGCATCACATAAAGTTGCAACAAGTAGATTGCAAGACTAGTTTGTAAATTGTAGACCTCCTGGCACATTCTTCTTCACAGCATTGTCCAACCGTCGAGAGAACTTGTTCATAGGACTCAATATGCACCTGCTGTGCTTATTACAAATGTGTTCACATCTAAGTCGTGAATATCGATATTGCACCTTCGTATTGCACACGGAAGAATTTGCTCCCAATTCAGTGCGTCCTCCTCTCGAAGGTTGTGACCACCCATTTCCTGTAATAATAGCTCTTCCGACCCCTCTCTCACGGACTCCCGACCCGATGCGATGAACTTCCGAACCTAGGTTCCGGAGCTGGTCATGCGCGAGGTTCGGAACGAACCACAATGGGGCGGAAACTGCCGGGTGAACGGGTGACGTGGAAAATTGGCGGCAAGTTTGGAACAAGCACCACTCATGAAATTTCTTGATCATGTCCCTCACATAAGGGATGAATGATATCGTATTATCATCCTTGTGAAGACGGATGAGAAATGATCCCACGCGATTTGCGCAGGATGAAGTGACTTCTTTCGAAGCATGTTATCGGCACACACAGACTCCATTCTCTCTATCTATCTATGCATTTATTCTTAGAGGTACATGGTGTTTTCTTTCTATATGGCATACAATACCCCATTTCATTCCGCCTCCTCCTTGAAGACTTTCCGATTAAGTAGATTTTTACTAGTCATTTGTAAAATCATTATCAATCTATTCAAAAGTAGACTGTATCTTAATAGAAACAAAGCCATATATTAGGTTGTGAAAATATTCACAGTACAAAATGTAATCCCTCCAGAAACAAGTTCCAGAGTTTGGACTACTTTCCTCCTTTAAATTTCTTACTATTTTTTAAACCTGTGTAGTCCTTTCTCAAAAAATTAAAGCCCACTCAAATAATTAGCCAAGAATAAGAAAAGAAAAAAGAAAAGAAAAATAAGGGTATTTTATGAGAAATGTGTGTGTGTGAATATATATATATATATATATATATATATAATCATTTTTATTGTTTTCAATATACATCTTTTAATACTTTGATTGTAATATTTAAAATTAAATATTACAATCAAAGTATTAATTGTACCATAAAGTTTGAATATATGTATGTATGTATCACTTTTTTGATTCAGCTTGCTTCAACTATCTTCCAAACTACAAACATGAAATCCATCTCAAAAACTTGATTTACAAGTCAATGGTTTTTAACAACTACCTGTTTAAAGAATGCTTTATAAGAGAAATTTCTCTTATAATAGATAGCCTATCCAATCTCTTATTCACATAACTCTATTTACTTTTTGTTTATTTTATTTTATTGTTTATTCTTACTCTCCTTTTCCCACCAATTCATCATTCTAGTATTGATTTTCTGAAAACCACATGTTCTTACATTTGACTTCAAACTTTATAGTACAAATATTTTGTATAACATTTCAGCAATAGATTTACTCACTTCTTTGTCCGTAAATATCAATGAAATCAAATAAACTACAATAACAATAGGGACGTTTGAGCGCAAGTTCAAAATAACATTATCACAATGGTTACTAAGATTCTTGGAACAGTTAGAGCTCATAGTCATGAGCATGCAATGATACCAATTATTTAAGTTATAACCATAATACTTGAAACTTTGTAGTAAACTAAATGTTAAAAGAAAGGAAAAACAAAAAACATAATTTGTGCTTTATGTAAATTTTCCCCCAAAACATCAGGAGTAAATATGTTGTAAGTTGATTCCCTAACATCCACTTACTGGTTGTGAAAATTATCTATTAAATATTTCAATCAGATTATATTAAATATTGCAACGATTCACAGTTTTTGGAATTCATAAAACTGTAAATCTTATCTATTTTGTTTAAAATAAGTATTATATATATATATTCATATATATATTGAACATACAAAAATAAAAATATAGGTGAAGTAAATCGATAAACAAAAAGCTTTAATTATTTGAACTTAACATGTCAAATTACACCTTGTAAGTAAAAGTTTGATAATTTAGGTTTGAAAATTTTCCAATTAAATTCTGTAGATATTATCTGAGAATAGCATAAGATTTACAGTTTTATGAATTCTTACAATCTTAATTAAAAGGAAAACTGTAATCTTACAATCTTAATTAAAAGGAAATATGTGTTTTTCGGTTTAATGTTTAAAAAAATTCAAAAAATACATCTTTTTGTTAGTAGTACACAAAAATTCTAATGCAGTAATTAAAAATAATAAAAAGAAAACAGAAAAGAAAAGAAAAGAATCAACTACCTTACTTCAAAGGGTTTTCACAATATTAGAAACAGTCTATTTTTTAATTATTTTCTTAAACACATGACATCTGCTATTAGAGAGCATTTATTGACGTCTGTATTTGCTCAACAAATGTCAAAGGGATCAGGAATGGGGGGGGGACGGCAATGGGTGACCCACTTAAGGCACGGATCTCGAAGCACGGTAGCCCTAGGCCACGGGCGAGGTCCCAATGATTGGAACGCAGCGAGGCAGAGACATCCTTTCCCACACCACACAACTCCTCAACGGAGGGGGTCAAATTCCGAACCAACTTGCCTCTCACCTTCTATCTTATCTTCCGAGGCGGCCACCGTGGCCCACCTTGCCTGCCCCGAACCTCCCTTCGCCTTTCCTCCTGCCACGAAACGGAACCCAGGACGGGGACCGAACCTGTAGGCTCGGAGGTCGCCTCCTTCCTCGCCTCAGTTCGTCTTAATGGATGGCAGGTCGCAGTCTGACGCGGAGCTGAACTTCCTTTCTCGCGATATCAATTGCTCCCGAGGTAAGTCGGTCACCGTTTTCGTGTGCATGAATTGAGGAAACTGATCGTCTGCTGTTGCGCTCATTGTAGCGGAGAATCGAGGAAGTTTCATCTCGTGGAAAGTGAGCTTGATCACTGTATGAGCGAGCATTTTACTTATGTTTTCCGCGTTGTGACGGGGGGTGCATTCGCCCGGAAGAGTGTGGTAGTAGAGTTTTTTCGAGCGTTTTAAGGAATTTTTTAAACTGTTTGAATTATGTTAATGGATTTTTTTGTAGTTCGAATTTCACAGCGGACTTGGAATTTTGATGGCAGAATGTCTTGCCAGATGATTCAAATTGAAGGAAGTGACCGTTTCCGTCACTGTGTTAAATGTGGCAGGACGAAATCGATTAACTGGAACTCTCAGTTTGTATTCTACGTTTTGGAATTTATCGTTAAGTTACCATTTTTCGTGGTTTCATAATGTGCATAGGTGTTAGTCGTGAAGCTAGATCTGCGAAGGGAACTGGAAAGATCTCGCAGCCATGGACCACGCTGCGGATGCCATGAGGACTGACTTGATGACAATTACTCGGCACGTGCTCAATGAGCAGAGCAAATTTCCAGAAGCTCGTGGTGATCTCACAATTCTCCTTAACAACATCGTGCTCGGCTGCAAGTTTGTTTGCTCGTCCGTTAGCAAGGTACTCTATTCATTCTTTCAGGATTTTGCAATGTCGAATTTCGTCTGGGATTTCTGAGTGCCCACATCGGGACAACATGATCCTTTTCGGTAAGAGCACGTTGTATGAACAATGGAAGAAAGGGAGAAGCTTCTACGTTCCTGTTTATGATTGCAAAGGCTTCAGTTGAAGCTGTTCGGTTTAAACATTGCCTTGTCCGTGTTTGTAACATGCACGTACTGAAACTCAGATTTCTGGTAGTTACCATTACATTTCCATCACAAAGCCCCATAGGAGCACAGCTTCTGCGGATCATAGTGATGGATTGACCATCAGGATCACCCATTTATGATTGAGTTTGAGTAAAGCACTTTGAATCTCGACTGACGCAAATTCTCATACCCCGACCTTTAGACTCTGCTAAGTTTTCATCATTTCCGTTGAGATCTAACTAGAGGTTCAATGAATATTTGCTCAGGCTGGATTGGCGAAACTCATCGGATTGGCAGGAGAGACGAATGTGCAGGTAATTTAAGCACATCGTGGCACGTCATTTCCTGCATCATTGGTCAATCATATGCAGTGTCAATTTTTTTGAAGGAAGTTTATGAATTGTTCTCTGCTCAAAAGATGGACTGTGACGGAGTTGACATAAGTCATTCTCGAAGGCATTTGCATGCCACATGAACAGCTCGAATGCTTGATTACTTCTTGTAGTGGTAGGAGACTTTTCTTCGGGAATATGTTCTAAAAATGCACGTCCTCGCATAATCGTGGATGGTGACCTCCATCTTACGCTACTATTTACAAACCCCGCCACTTTTGTTTCCGAAAATATTTAAACCTCACAATCAAGCTATTCAATAAGATGGAACTGACTTGGATGGTATGAAATTTCAGGGAGAGGAGCAGAAAAAACTGGACGTTTTGTCGAATGATGTCTTCATCAACGCTCTTGTGAGCAGTGGACGCACCGTAAGTCAAAAAATATTTCACTACTCGTTAATTCAACTGATTCTTTTGCGGTTTCATCCATCGTTAATGTGATTGCACTTCACGTCTAGGTCGATGTGTCAGGCTTCTCCTGTTGTAATCTGTTGACGTATGTCAACAGCTCTTGACAAATGTTGAGATGCTAAGAAGAACAGCCTGAGGGGTTGACAATTGTCGATCCGAACAGATCAGGTGGTTGGATTCTAAGTGTGGATCTTTCATAAGTATATAGAATAATTGCATTTAGTGTTACTCTGCTAATTTCAACTTTTCCTAGTATTGTTTGTCATTTCTTATTTCTGATCTGTACGGCATTTATTACGTGGTCGCAGAATGTCCTCGTATCTGAAGAGAACGAAGACGCAATTTTTGTAGAGACGTCCAAAAGAGGAAGATACTGCGTCGTGTTTGATCCACTTGATGGATCTTCCAACATTGATTGTGGTGTATCTATTGGAACGGTAAACTATTAGAAACTTCTCATTGTTGTATTTGTTTTACTTTTCAGTTTGGTCGTTTATAGTGTTGAATGTATGTGTCGTACTTTTGAAATTTACACGCACTTCTTTACTCTGATAGTAGCGTAGTACATTATGAGGCTTGGTGTGGAAGTAGACGAGTCCACTCAAATGTTGCATCGAAGTGCTGGTTTACGAAATAGTTCAACATATCAAAGAATAAATGGATAAGTGCCGAAAATTCTTAGTGTCAAGCTTATTTGTTAATTGCCTGGACCCAGATTTTTGGAATCTACATGCTTAAGGAAGGAGCCTCAGGGACGGTTGAGGACGTTTTGCAGCCTGGCACTGCAATGCTTGCTGCAGGCTACTGTATGTATGGAAGTTCATGCACAGTAAGGACTCTACCTTATGGAGGGACAGTCTTTTGATAGAAAGCCATCCTCAAAAGTTCATTTGCGCTTGATGTCGGAACAGCCACCGAATTGAGGTGTTGGATGTCGTAAGAATACTTAGTACATTTTTCTTATGAGCATACATATAGTTGTGTATGCTCCCTTGAGCTCTCAGGGTACAGCTAAGTATGCACTTATTACGTAGACGTATGTTTTGCCTATTCATCCATCGTATCGAATTTGCACCAGCTTATCTGGTGGAGGTTAGTAGTGCTTGCCTCTGGAATCTCAGCAACAAGGTTGTCTGTATTGCAGTTGGTACTGAGCACAGGTGCCGGGGTTAATGGCTTCACCCTCGATCCTTCACTTGGGGAGTTCATCTTGACGCACCCTGACATCAAGGTATATATCTGTATGTTCTTTGATGACAATTCGTGTTCTAATTTTCCTAAACGCGCTTAAGTGCTCCTACATTTGCATGAACTAATTCCTTACAAGTTCGTTAATGCACCTCGTCTGCAATCTTTAATTTCGCGAGAAAACATGTCTGCTTTACAGTGCGTTTGCGACCAGGTGTTTTATTTTAATTCTCACATGATGCAAGTCTGGTTCAACGCTTTGTGTGTATGGAGTTCAAATAGTTTTTGACCTGCCATCATTCGTAACTATGCTTCTGGCAATCTGATAATTTTTTTAATCTCGTCAGATTCCTAAGAAGGGCAAAATTTACTCTGTTAACGAAGGAAATGCCAAACACTGGGACGGTCCTACAACCAAGTATGTGGAGAACGCAAAGTTCCCCAAGGACGGATCATCGCCTAAGTCGTTGCGATACATTGGAAGGTACAACCACGATTGTGTACACGAAACTCTCATTTCCGACAACTGCACAGCAAAAATGCACACTGATATATAGCAAAAGATAGGGGAATAGAAAGCTCTTTATATCATATGCGTGATATCTAATTGTTTCCCGGTGTGATTCTCTGTTGCGGGTTTGTTTTTTCAGTATGGTAGCGGACGTTCACAGAACTCTTCTATACGGAGGTATCTTTATGTACCCTGGTGACAAAAAGAGCCCCAAGGGAAAGCTCAGGTACTAATTGCACTTCAACTTTATTGCTCATTCATCAACATTATTCACATTACGCTTTAGTATTGATGATTGGCACGTACTTCTAATGCTTGATGGTTTGATGTATTTTGGAGTTCGACAAGTTCTGTCCTGTACAGATACAGTATTTAATTTTATTGCTGTAACAATATTGTGGTACAGGGTTCTATATGAAGTTTTCCCCATGTCTTTCTTGGTGGAGCAAGCTGGAGGTCAATCCTTCACTGGCAAGCAGAGAGTGAGTGTCTACCTACACTCCTACTTATCCGAGTTTCTAAATCTTATCAGTTATTGAATTGTTTGCAAAGTTTCTCATAACACTCATGCCAATTGTGAATAAGCTAAGGAAAATATAATACGTTAGTAAAAATGACATTAGCAAGGGTTGGCGAAGGTTTATTAACTCGGTACTGTTCTTTTGAATTTGAACATTGTTAGTTTCTACTTTTTGGATTTGGTTATACTATGCTGATTACTTGGTTGCTTTCGTAGGCTCTCGATCTGGTCCCAGCACACATCCACGACAGATCACCCATTTTCTTGGGAAGCTACGATGATGTTGAGGAGATTAAGGCTCTATACGCAGCTGAATCTGCTTAGGTGAATGCCGCTCACCTGAGAGATCTGCAGTTATAAGAATTATGTAGAAAATTTGCTCAAAGGAAAAGAAATTTTCTTCATTGGAAGAGATGAAAATCTCAGTAATTTTTGAATAACTGTAATTGTTTATGAGCAGTGTTTACTGTAATTGCGAGGGTGTAAAAGTCTCTCACAATGTAGTGTCTGTTCTCAAGTCTGAACTGTAAATAAATTGTCCACGTCTTTTGTTCAATCCTTGTAATGGCTGTAAGGTGCTGGATCGTAAAATGGAATTGTAGCTCTTCTGAAATTTTGCAACATGACACAATGAAAGAAAAGTATTGCAAGGGGGGATCAGAATCAGAAGAAAGAATAATATTTTGTGCTTTTGCATGGCAATGTTTAGTGACTTCTTCCCAGTAAAAAGTCTGCAATACTCCCTAGAAATCCTGTGCCAAACGGGACAGAAATATCAACGGCTGCTCAACAATTTCACGACCACCAAATCTGGAGAACCTTAAATAAAAAGGGCACTGCGTGGGCAACAACTACAACAGAGGGTTCACTTCAACCAAAGTGGACATGATTCTGCTGGCACCATCCATTACTTCATCCATCCGCCCGCATGCCCATCTCTTCTCTACCATGCAAATCATTCCCTGTCCCCCCTAAATAAAGAAAACAAACTGTTGTCTACTTATAGTATCCTAGGAGGAAAACACCCCAACCTCTGCACCAAATGGTTGGAGGACAATAAAGCTACCACAGAAAGACAGAAAGAAAAGAAAATAATGAAGGAGAAGGAGAACAGCATGGGACCAAAGGCAATGGGAGCTGAGCAAGGGAATGGGCTGTAGAGTTGGGAAATGGGCTCTTCTCTTACTGATACTCCTACTTCTACCACTACTTCTTCTCATAGTGTTACTTGACTTTCAAGGGAGAGGGTGAAAAGGGCCTTTTGTCTTCTTCTTCTTCTTCTTCATTGAGTTTATTATTACAGATATTTTTTCATTATTTTTAGTTTTGGTTTTGGTTTTGGTTTTAAACAGGAGCTGTGTTGTGTGTGTGAGTGTGTTCTGTTGGGAGTGAGCTGCTGGCATCTTGTACCCACACATGGCACTGGGTGTGCCCTAGGAAAAGGAGAGGTATGGGAACCTTCCTTGTCCTCGGCTTTCACAGACAAATTTGGAGCATTTCAGGTTGGGTGCCATTCAGCAGCATGGCATTTGAAATAAATAGTTTCCTTCCATCACATTCAAATATTAAAATATCACTTATTCTGGGCACTAAATCATCCTTTGGTTCTACCCTTCTCCACCATGTCTCTCTATGCAATTGAAAAAGAAGGAAAAGAGGAGGGAAAATTAATTAAATAAGTAAATATGGGGGGGTAAGCTTGGGCCCAACAAATAGCTAGATCCACTAATGTGCAACCTCCACAAAACAATGTGTACACACAGTGAGCCTCCACACTTAAGCTCATATTCATGTATATGTGTGTGTGTGTACACACATACCCAAAAAAAACCAAAACCTTGTAAAAAAGAAAGAAGAAAATTTTCAGAATGTGAGGCCCTTGTTCAATTGATTTCATAACCAAATATTTTTTTTTAAAAAAATCTTTCTTCTTCTTATTTATTTATTTATTTATTTTTCTTCATGTATTTTATTCCACAATCTTAAATTCTTTATGTGGCAATTCAGGGTTGACTGGCTTTTTCATTGTCATGAATATAGGACAAAAGAATTATTTCTCATCAACCTTCATAGTATCTGAAAGTGTTGAATGACTCCTATCAGATGTGACATGAAAGCCCCACATTATATGATGGGGAGAACATAGCTATGTGTATGTATAGATATGTATGTGTGAATATATGCATATGGCAGTTCCACAATTTCATATCAATGTTAACAATAATTACATGTTTAATTACTTTTTTAACACATTTCATTAAATACATGATGAAAAGTCTTGCAAATCTCACATCTCCAAACAAAATATGGAAGCCTGGGGCAAGAAATTGGTTAATTATTTATGTAGTCATTGTCTTATTTATTTATCTATCTTTCTCATAATTGTCATGTACTTTATAACTCAATTCCATTTAGATTCTTAACATATGGCAATTTTACTTCTAAAATATAGAGCTTGACTTTTAGCTATAAGGTCATCCCAATTCTTAAGATTTCTTATTGCAAAAGTAATATTTCTAAATGAAATTAATATTACATCTATATACAATATAATTGAGATAAATATTTAATTTTAATATTTTTAGAAGGCCATTTAATCCATATAAATTATATAATAATACATTCATTCTATAAATTTAAGGGAAGAAGGAGAGATAAAAACCTCAAGTTTCTTAAGAGAAGCCTTTTAGGAGATTAGAATTGAATCTTTATTTGTATGGTTTTTTGAATATTTCTTTACAATAGATATTATAAATGATGACATGGTTCTTTTATAAAATTTTAAATTAAAATAATAATAATTTTTTAAAAAACTATTTAAAACAAAAATGATGGAATAAAGAGAGAATTTTGACTTACATGACTAGGTTTTGAGGTCCTTCTATCGAGTGTCTTCATGCAAGTACATCCAGATAGACAATTTAAACTACCATCTCTAACTTAAGTAACCAAAATAATTAGTGCTTGATCTTATTATGTAGTATTAGGAATCCTTGTATATTCCAACATATTATTATTATTATTATTATTTTGTTCTTATATTCCAAATGTATTATTTGATAATATATATATTTCAAACTATTTTTTATAAAAGATATTATAACACATGCCTATATTATATAAATAAATAGAAATAAGTAGAAATAAAAAATATATATGTTAAATAAATAATATTTTCTTAAAGAAATCTTTGAGAAAGTTTCTCATATATAAATTAGGCCATTAAATTCTACAAGATATGCCACATATCTATTAAAACTTATCCTATAAGATTCTTACTTTTAAAAAGTTGTGTTGGAAGCAACCTATAACTTGGATGCTTTTGCCACAAGTTTTATAGTCTTTAAGAAGCTTTTATAAGGCTTTTTTAATAGTTAGTGTATATAGAGGCAAGAATAAGGCCATTTTAAGTCTTGCTAATGCCTTTCTTGTATTCCATTCTTATTTTAAGACTCTTTAGTTTCTTTGTGTTTAGCAATAGCCATTCAAGCTCTTTTATATTTTTATTTATTTATTTATTTTATTTTTTCTTTCTTTATTTACTTTCTTCCTTCTTAATAAAATATAAGTATATTAATTTTTTAGAATTTTATGTAAATATATATTTTTTACAATTTGATAAGATTAACAAATATAATTTTAATATTTAATCTTTATTGATAAAGAATATACTATCATTTTTTTTGAAAATATCAATATACTTTTAAAGTTATAGATTATTTTCTTCTAAATTGATATTACTTTAATAAAACCATTTTTTTTCTTCTCTTCTTTCTTGAATAGATATTTTAAGTTCTTATAATCATGGCAATATTGATAGAGATGAAGAATATTATGACATAGATACAGAAATAAATAAGAGATTTGATACTTACTATGTATCAACTTTGTCTACCACTTCAGCCAACATCACAAGAAATTAATCAAGATGATATTATTTATAGATGATAGAAGTTTCTTCAACAATTGCATCACCTCAAGTAAGTCATGTAAATACAATTGCACCAAATAGAAAAGCAAAAATTGTTCTTTTATAAAATTTTGATACTACTAGATTTAAAATTTGAAGATTTAACAACCTTATATAAATTTGTTTTTAAACTTTAACTTTATAGTTATTTGATATAAGCATTGTAAGTCAAGTTTATCATAATTTTACTTAGTAGATCTACACTTTTTTTATTTTTAAAATAACAAAATCTTATAAAAAATAATTTGAATATATTATTAATAAAAATCTTAATCTATAAATAAAAATATCATATAATTTACATAGTAACTAAGATATATAGTTAGACATAGAAGATATGTAAATTGATGATATCTACTTCAAATTTCTTATAACACAAGAAAAAAACTTAATACTAATAAGAAGGATTGTACCTATGTTATAGAAAATCAAAATATATTATTTAATATTATCTTAAAAAGAGATAAAACCATTAAATAAATAATATAGTTTTAAAAAAGATAATATATTGTAAACAAGTTTGCTTAACAACATTAAAGATGGTGCAATTGGATTTTCATATAATATCTTATAAAGACTATGTATTATTTTCTAAACTATGTACTTAGTTTTAGTAAAACATTTACTTAGGATCAAAAATCTTATAATTTCTACCTTTGCCTTGTCAAATTTTATTAAATATACTTATTATTTTATTAAATAAAATTTTTAAGTATCATAAAATATTATTAATATAAAAATTCAAACATGTACATACAAAAGTCATAACTAGGCAACCTTTGTCTCTTAAAAATGCTACTTATAAAATCCTCATAGTAGAAGTAAGTGTGAAAGATTATAAAAGTTTAAGAATATTTTATATTATATATTCTCTAATCAACCTTGTTATTTTAAAATTATCATGGTTAAAAAATATAATTCTTAGATAGATTAGATATTTTAAAGTCTTGAATTTTTTCTTGATTTATCTAAGAATATATTAAAATAAAAAATTATCTTATATTTAAAAAAAATTAAATATCTATTTTTTATAATTATAACATTCATACAAGCCACAATATTAAGAAGATTCATATGTTATTTATGCAAATTCAAATCCTCATTCAAGTAGAGATTGAAGAAAAATTCCAAAGTAATATAAAAATTATTAAGATATATTAAAAAAATCATATTTAATTATTATTATTATTTTTATAATTAGATAATTGATCTTTAAAAAAAAATTCAATCATCATTTGGACTAATTTATAACTTGTTACAAAATAAGTTGATTGATTTGAAGAAATATGCTAATAAAGAATTTTATTTAACACAACATTTCTTACAAATGCACCAATCTTTTTTGTAAAAATATATATAGATTATTATTGAGTCAACAAATAGACCATCAAAAATCATCATCTTTTATTTTTAATATTAGTAGTTCTTAATAAAATTGAATAAAGCTAAGATTTATACTGAAATGGATCCACAAAGAGCCTATATCTAGTATATATTTCAAAGGTGCTAGTTGCGAGGTTCAAAGGAGAATAGGCAATGGGTGTGCCATCTTGTTTTTGGGATTTTTTTGTTAGAGAAATCAGCTAGAAGTTGGTAGTAGTCTGTTGTGAAGTTCTTTTTTTTTTATTTATTTCTTTTATTTTTGATGTTTTGCTTTAAGTCGAGGTTGAGGTGCAGCGGAATTCTTCTGTGGGGCTAATTAGATTGATCCTAGTAATTGTTGGAAGCGATGTTAAAAATTTAAAAAAAAAAAAAAAAAAAAAAAAAACAGATTTCCCTCTACTGTTCAGGTGGAGTTGGAGAGTTTCCCTTCACTAGTTGCAGTGTTGTATTATGACACAATTATATGGTGAAACTATGACTAAAAATAATTTTTTAATTAATATTCTATTATCTTAATTCAACAATAATTCAACATATTTTAACAAGATTTTTATGAAAACCTCTTCATTTATTTTCTTCACTTAATAGCTAGTAGATAAGAATAAATTAGTAATTTTACCTTCTAGGCTGTAGTAATTCTTTTACTACCTTAGAAAGGCCATAAAATAATAAAAATATAATAAAAAGGATAAATTACTAGTATGATTGATACTAGGATTAAGTTGAGGGTAGGGTCGAGCTATAAAATCCCTAAGATAGGTTAGATTGATATGCGGGAGTTGGTCGTTTGTAGGACAGGGTCGAAATCAGACCTTTGGCCATTAAAATGGCCACCTAGGGCAAATTATGGAGGATTTTGGAGATTGGTGAGTAGGATTTGGGAGAAGATTTTGAGTTCATTCCAGAGGCAAAAAGTTTGCTTTCATAGGATTTGTGAGGACTTTGCAATTGTTACTCAAAGTCAGTGTTTGTATTGGTATTTTGGATTTTATGTAAGATAATAATAGCTTGTATTCTTGACTAATTTGTGCAATTTGTGTAACATCTATGATTCAAAATTTGATATTATTTGGATTATTGGATGTACTAAGTGTGTACAAAAGTTTGTATTAATCTAATAATGCAATCAGGAGATATTTGGGCTTAGATACAAAGGATTGTCGAAAATTGGTAGTTTAAGATTGGATAGGGTTTCAATGATAACTAAAGATCTATCAATTGGATCAACATAAATTTTAGTATGGTGATAGAAGACTTGAAGATCAAACTACAAATCAAGTTTGAGTTGAAGTTAATAGTTGAAGAAGGAGAAATCACCACTAGAATTTTTACATCAATTTTCAAGTTAGCCGCCGAGTGTCATCAATGCAATTTATAGGCATTTTCTCACAATCTGTAAGTTGGATTGGGCTGAATTTTTTTGAGCATGTAGAAGGCTGATACCAACATTTGTGTGCAAAATTTCACACTAAGTGGATAGTTGAATTAAACGTTATAGCTTATCAAAGCTCATTGATTAGAGTTAGGACTTGTAAAGAAAAATAAAAATTACTTAATTATAAAAGAAACAAGGCAATTGGAATATATATATGGTTGATGTTACTAAGAAGAGTGTTTTTAAACACTTTTGAATTGAAGTTTGAATTATATTCTTCATATATGGATGAAATCTATTAGGATTTTTTAATTATTTGTAAACACAATTTTACCTTCCACAGCCAGGTGCCTAGTACATTCTCGAACAAGACAACATGTAATACAACAGCGGAAGTTCTCTACAAGTATAATATTGTGGATTTGGAATTGGTGT
Organism: Physcomitrellopsis africana; assembly: GCA_036785485.1. Lineage (NCBI taxonomy): Eukaryota > Viridiplantae > Streptophyta > Bryopsida > Funariales > Funariaceae > Physcomitrellopsis > Physcomitrellopsis africana. The sequence goes on from JAWRVF010000547.1 coordinate 233,144, forward strand.
CAATAATTGGAGTCACATCAGTATCAAGAGTCTTTATATTGGCAAATTTTTGTGGTTGCTAGCGGATGAAGTGTTGGTAAGGACCATTAGCAATATACAGGCGCTACTAAAGTGTGGCGACAATGCTAGAAAGAGGGCAAGAAGGCATTGTTGTGAAGGTGAAGGGCAACGGCCTAATTTGACTCCAAGAATTACGTTGATGCAGTATTGTATAGGTGGAGTTGGTATGAGGCTATGTGTGTGTCAATACTTTGGCAAATTTTTATTGTATTGCAGAATATTTGGTGCGGCTAAGTTCTTTTCTTTAGCTGCTACTAAGAGGTGTGGTCAGTCTCATGAAGTGAGTGTGATGAAGTGTTACTTATCTCTTTAATTTTAAATTCTTATTAGACAAACGGCAAAATTTTGTGACATGTCTTCTCATAGTTATTCTTCAAATCCAATCTTCACTAAGAAGTTATCATCAAACACATTTGAATTTATAAAGATAGAGCCGATGAAATTCTTGTATCTTTTGAGGTATATTGATGAAATTTCTAGCCAATTTTCATGTGCGCTCATTAATATCATAGCCATGCCAATGAGCAAGATATTCCAATTTGTTCCACCTTCATCATAAATCAAACATCTTTTTAACCTTGTATCCTTTATAATTTTTGATTTTAATACTAAGCGGCAATTGTTATACTCTTTTCAGAATATGCAATTTTCTATAAGACTTTTAAATAAAGATATAGAAAATTGGATGTATCTTTATAAAAGATGGTAGTTCTAAGAAATATGCCATTAGATTAATTTGCTTCTGGATGGAAAATGGTTCTAACCTCTATAGTCCAATTTATTGTATAGCTGCTTGGTCTTGATATTTTATCAAAGAAATCATATTTTATTACCAATACAAAAAAAAGCAATTGGCTCTTAAATTTATACACAGATGCCTTATAAGCATCTTAAGTTACTTGCAATTGAAGCTTCAATGTTGTTTGGTTTTGCGATAGATACTTTGTAAATCCTTTAGCTACTGGATTATTGTCAAGGACGTGAACTGGAAAGAGATGCATAATCTAATGGAAACTGTATCAAAGTAAAAGTCACAAAATAGAATTAAGAAAGTATATATATTCAAAGAAAACTGGAATGGCTATTGTCAAAGACTAGAAACATGAAGACTCTTGAAACTAGACTAGAATCAAGAAAGGAGTTGACAAGAGTGAAAAGGGCTTCACTCTTGCTTCTATAAATACTATCTAACTAAGAGCTACATGGCGGTATTCTATAGGACCTCATACACGTTGTCGTGTTGTGGTTTGGCTACTATGTAAAAAAATTGTACATATATATTTAATGTACAATTTACTACTTAGCTAAATGAAAGTCATATCAGTGAATTTTATTGGTTACAGGATGTAATTAGGTTGCTAGTTTAGAAAGGATCTATTAAAAGGATTATTATTAAGGTTTATACAATCTTATTTTCTTTCTAGTAGTGACTTTTGAAGTTAATTTTATATTAATAGTAACTTGTGTATATCTTAAGTCACCTTTGTTAGACATTGGTGATCCTTAAGATCTTATTTACTTCTTTTATTTGGTGCTTAAAGCACCAAGTATGTAAATCTTATAAGAAGAAGGGTTAGAAAAGGGTTTTTAGTGTAAAAAGGGTAGTTTGGCCATCCATGTGGATGAATAGAGGTGGATGATAGAAATCTCTATTCTAATTGGCCAAAAATCATACCCAATGGGCTTCAAGGAGGCTGCCCGAGGGTTTATTAGGAGTTAGGGTTTGTTTTTTGAGGGGAGTCAAACATCAGAGGCTAGGATCATAAGGTTTAGGTGCAAATTTTGTGTGATTTGCACTTTTTATGAAGAAGTTATAGGCGCCCAAAGTTAAGGTGTTGATTTTGGACTTATTGTCACTCTTTTGGATATAACTCGCGCATACAGAGAGCAATTGAGAATCGGCGACTGGAGTTAGAGAGAGCACTTTTACTGCTACACTTTCCATGTACGGCTTGATAAAATCCAAGCTAGGGTGAAGGAGATATTGGGAGTTGAAGTCAGTACTTACAAAACTTAAGGGTAGTAAGTGACCTACTTACATAGTGGTTACATTTTGAGCTATATCTAATGAAATTTGATATATTTTTGGCTAAAAATTTTCAGAAGTGTATATGCTTATGTCAAAAAACTATGTGCAAAAATTTTGTGGCATTAGGATTTTGGGTTTGTGAGATATAAGGAAAATAGTGCTCAGGTGTCTCTAAGCTAGGGTTTTAAGCACCTGCTAGGGATTTTGAGATATCAGACGATCGGATACGAATTTATGGTTGATTCTTTCTTGTGATGAAACTTAAGAAAATTATCTACACTCCAAACTAAATTTTATAGAAATTAAATAGTTGGATCAAGAGTTATTGGACTCTAAAGTTCAGCAAGAAATTAGTCCTTGCGGGTGAATAAAGTTTTGAAGGATTTTTGTGGAAATTTGTACTCTTTTTGTACAAACTTACTTGAATACAAGAGGGTTTACATATATAACTTCTCTTTTGTGAGATTTTTGTATTATTTTTCCTTTTTATTGAGGACAAATGACCTTTTGGATTTTGCCAACAAATTTCAAATAAACTCTCCACAGCCAGGTACCCAGTGTATTCCTAGATAGAAGGCTACGTCATACGACAACGTGTCTAATTTATAAGACACGTGTCAAACTTGCACAACAAGTTTCTCACATGTGAGCCACGTATTTGGCTTGTTTTGCAAGCTATCAACATGTGTGACACATGGCTGGCTTGTTCTCCAAGCTACCAATATGTGCACCTTGTGGCTACCTTGTTGACCAAGTTTCTAACCTACCAATCACCTATAGACATGTATAAAGGTGATTTTGCATCTATGAAGCTTCTAGAAAGCTTCTCTATCAAATATTATCAAATCAATTTATTTGACCTACTTCTATTGGTCTATTATTACTTAGATAATTTACTGGAATAAATCTTATGTCCGTGACATTATCCCCCCTTCTAGGGACGAGTTCCACGAGGAGTGGTGATTACATATTGAAAAAGTCCAAAATATGTCAAATTGTACTTGCCACATATTCTGATCTTTGTTCCCTTCGAAGGTAGTTGATAGGTCCTTTCAGCCATCGATAATGTCCCATACTAAGGCAAGAGGACCACCCAATTATTTGATCATTATTGAGGCCTTCATAACTTCCTTCAAAGAAAATATTAGGAACACCATCAAGAGTAGTTCCTACTTCTAAAAGTATCACCAAACATCGGGAGTCTCTGTCATGGATACAAAATATAGACTTGAAGTCTAAACAAGAAGTTCAACAAGAACTGGTAGGAACTGGATTAATTAGATGAGTACAAAAACAACACCAGAGAGGTGAGCTAGAGCTCCAAGGGATGTGTTGTCAAGACTGAAGAATTCTTCAGCCTCGACTTCAATATATACTCCTACCTATGAAGCTTCTCAAGCAGCTTCCTCCAACTAGGGAGCTTCTCAAGTAACTTCTATTAACTAGGAAGATAATAGAAGTCTCTGGAAGGTTCTAGAGAGTTCTAAGAAACTTCTAGAATATTTTAGAAAGTTCTAACAAGTATGTCCTTGATACTAGGAAGATATTAGAAGGCTCTGGAAGGTTCTAGAGAATTGTAGAAAACTTCTAGAATGTTCTAGAAGATATCTAACAAGTATGTCCTTGACATCACCTCCTCTACTAGCTTTGAGGTCTCCAAGAAGCCATTTGAGATATATACTCACAAACGTAGGAAATCAAAAATTTGTCGCATAGTCTCTGTAATATACTCCAGCTATCGTTCACGAGGCAAATGATTCATGGATCCTTGTAGCCACCAATAATGACCAATACCTTCTACTTGAGACCATGCTTGCACTTTTGTATTTTTATTGTGAAAACGACCTGAAAATATCGCTTCGCCACTACTTGCATGAGTTGGTTCAACTTCAAAGACAATTACAAGTGACCTGCTGCTTGATATTCTTCGACGTCTTCTTGGCTCTTCTAATTCTTCGTCTCGAGGTCGATGTCATGAGCTACTCGGTTGAGATGGTACCACTAGTACAGTATCTATATTCTCACTAGCTATATCTAAATACACCTTGATATTAGATATCTTGATACTACGAAATACAATAAGTTATGTTTTGATAAGACCTGGATCCCTTTTCTATTCATTTCTCTAGAGAAGGCTTCATCTTCACACTTCATTAATGACCAACTTTTGGTTTATTAGGATATCGTCGATGGAATTCCCATACCTTTTGCGACACATTGGTAAGATTTTTGGCTGTTTTCTATGTTCTTTTATTAATATTGTAGCCGCTCCAATGCACAAAGTACTCTAATTTATTCCATCTTCGCCGTGAATCTAGTATCCTTTCCACTTCATATTCTTCATTGTTTTCAATTTCTATATTAGGTGGTGGACATTGCACTCTTCGAAGAAAAGACGATTCTTGATAAGGCTCTAACAGAGAAACATGAAAGACAGGGTGTACCTTCATAGCAGCTGGTAACTCTAAGCGGTACGCCACAAGATTGATCTGCTTCTGGATAACAAATGATCCCAATCTCTGGTAGTCTTACTTATCACATGGCTACTTGGTCTTGATATTCCGTCAAAGCAGCCATATTTTATCTCTAATCTTGAAATTAGGTGCTTGATTCCGAAATTTATCTTAAGATGCTCTGTAAGATTCTTGGGGAATTTGCAATTGAAGCTTCAATGTGGTTTGAAGCTCCGATAGCTGTTGCACCATTTCTTCAGCTGCTGGATTGTTATTTGTTGACGGACTCAATAGATCAAGCTTCAGATGGTACCCATAGTTGGAAAAGAATGGTATTTTCTAAGTCGATCCGTGAAGGGTGTTGTTATATGCAAACTCGGCTAGCGGTAGATATGTAGTCCAATCATCTTGCTGATAGTTGATGCTGCATCGTAAATACTTTTCCAAAACTTGATTGACCCGTTCCGTTTGGCCGTCAGTTTGAGGATGGAATGCCGAAGAAAGCTTGATGTCCACCTTCAATATTTTAAAAAAAGATCTCCAAAACTTTGATACAAATTGGGTTCCTCGATCCGACACGATATCATCTGGTAGACCATGATATCGATACATATTATCAAGGAAGAGCCTTGTTGTATCTTTGCTTGACGATGTCTTCTTGCAAGGGATAAAATATGCCATCTTCGTAAGTCGATCCACCACAACAAAGATGTTGTCAAATGAATTTGATGGCGGCAGATCTGTAATAAAGTCCATGGAAATTGAAGACCATAGACGACACGGAATGGGCAATGGCTGTAGAAGTCCATAAGGGCGATGTCGAGGGTTCTTGGATCTTGAACAAATGTCACAAGAGAGGACAAAATCCTTCACATCCTTCGACATTTGGGGCCACCAAAAATCTTGAGAAATGAATTTGAAGGTCTTATTGAATCTGAAATGTCCCCCAGCTAGAAAGTCATGACGAGATTGAAGGACTCGATTTGGGATATACAGCCGTGCTGGCCCTTTTGGGATATACAGTCGCTTCTCAAAGTATAAGAGATCTCCTTCAACCTTGAACTTGTCATCATTGATACGCTGCTTAATATCAAGGACTATTGAATCTTCAATGGTCGCAACACGTACCTGATTGAGGAAGTCAACATCAATTGGCACCACACCAACACAAATCCTAAATTGCTCTGGCTTTAATAATATCGTACACTTTTGATCAAGCGCTGCTTCTCCAATCTTTGGCGCAAGATATGATCTTCTTGATAAGGCATCGGATAGTCCTTGCTGCTTTCCAGACTGATAAATAATAACGAAGTCAAATCTAGATAGCGACATATTCCATTGAGCTTGACGACAATTTAAAATCCGAGCAGACATGAAATATTTCAGATTCTTGTGATCCGTATATATGGTCACCGGATGCGCAGCTCCTTCGAGGAAGTGACGCCACTCTTGGAAAGAATCCACTATAGCAAGGAGTTCTTTATCATGAATCTCGTAGTTGATCTCAGCCGCAGAAAACTTCCGTGAATAGAATGCAACCAGATGAAGCTTATTGTCGATGCCCAACTGTGAAAGTACGGCTCCTAAAGCAAAATCCGAAGCATCGGTTTCCAAATAGAAAGCCTTTGCAAAGTTTGGATGTACCAAGATTGGAGCCGTAGTAAATGCCGTTTTAAGATTTTGAAATACTTTTTCCGCTAGAGGTCCCCATTCCAGCTTATCTTTACATATTAATCAAGTGAGTGGAACAACAACTTGAGAATAATTCTTGATGAAGATCCAATAGAAGTTAGCAAAGCCGAGAAAACATTGTACGTCTCTAACCGTCTTTGGAACTTCCCAGGACACAATTGCTTCCACCTTCTTGGGATCCATCTTTAAGCCTTCCGTAGTCACAACAAATCCTAAAAATTCCATCTCAATTTGGTGAAATAAGCACTTCTCCAACTTGGCGTAGAGTCCTCGCTCGTGTAGTTTTTCGAGTACCAAACAAACATGCTTCTTATGCTTTTCTTCATTCTCAAAAAATATCAAGATATCATCCAGATAAATGACAACAAAATCGTCTAGATATTCTTGAAAAATATCGTTCATCATGTGTTGAAAAATTGCCGGAGCATTGGTAAGGCCAAATGGCATGACATTATATTCAAAATGACCATACCTTGTACGAAAAGCTGTCTTCCATTCGTCTCCTTCTTTGATTCGCACAAGGTTGTAAGCTCCCCTTAGATCAATCTTTGTAAAGATCTTTGCACGTCCAAGTTGTTCCATAAGACTAGAGATCAAAGATAATGGATAGCGATTCTTCTTTATCACCTTGTTGAGACCTTGATAGTCCACGCACATCCATAGTGAGCCATCCTTCTTCTTCACAAATAAGATTGGTGCCCAATGGCAATTTTTGAATGGCCGATAAAGTTCTTAGCTAATTCACCGTCGATGTATTTTACGCAAGCTCAGTAATTCCATACGATGGGTGTAGGTGGGCCAAAAGCGTTGTGCTCGCTGTACACAATTCTATGGCGCAATCCTTATAGTCGATATTACGGTAGCGTGTCGTGATCTTTTTTGGAATCGATCTTGAAAATCACTAAGTATTCAAATATTCTGTTGTTGAAATTTACTTTCTCAGTAGTTGGAGCCACGCAAATGGCCGATGGTGCCTTCCTTCTGTGATCTTACAAACGTTCTTGCTCCAATGAACAAAGATTTTCTGATTTGGAGACTTCTTCCAGGCTTGTCCTTAGGTTGCTCTATGGAAAATGATATCCTCCGCAGCCTCCAATCTATGGATGGATTATATTTTTTCAACCAAGAAAGACCAAGAATAATAAGATTTGACGGGGTGCTAATAATGTTGAAAATAATATAACTACTGTGGTCTTTAAACGTCACTTCTATAGGTTCTAATTCATGCGTGACACTACCAGATAATAAAAGTCGTCCATCTATTACTTCTACGTGAACAGGTTTGAATTTTTATACTACGGGAATTTTGTGACGCTTAGCAAATTCTTGGTCTAAGAAACAAGCAGATGCTCCTGAATCTAACAAGGCTAAGATTTTTAGTTGTTGAGGACTAAGAGACAAAAGAATTGTAAAACAACAAGCAGGTTGAGTAGAAAGAGAGGAACCTGGTTTTGATTTATCCAGCTGCATGGTTCCTATTGTGGCTAGGCATCCTCGTTTTCCTGAACAAACGCACCTCTATTCTTGATGCTGCGTCCATTTTGCTTCTTCGGACAGTTTCCAGCTCTATGGCCTTCTCCACCGCAATAAAAGCACAAACCTTTCTCCATACGCTGCTTCTTTTCTTTTGGAGTAAGGGATTTGATACGTACCGCATCAATCTGCATGTCCTCTGTCTCCGCTTGTGAATTTAGGCTACTTGCCGATATAATTGCGCCACGATGACTTGTATATTGTCTAGAGCGTTGGTCTTGGCGACGTTGAAATAGGCGATTATCGCACTTTACAGCTTGGCTAATGGCTTTGTTGAAAGTTCGTGGATCAAGAAGAGATAATAACAAATCCTTCATGTCGTCCCTTAGATCCCAATAGAATTGGCTCATCAATGCTTCTTCATCCCAATTGATGTCGCATACCAATTGCCTGAAATCCGATGCATAGACTGATGCAGAGCGAGTCCCTTGTCGTTGTCGGGTAGAGAAAATTTGCCTTAGGAAAACGCTGGGTTCCTAGCTGCTACTAGAACTAGCAGGGAACATGAGAGGAAGCCATGCAAGTATGTTCTATACTTGCACAATATTTGTTCAAGCTTTCAAAATATACTTGTATTATACTTATACAAGACTTGTATAAATATAAAGTACAAATACTTGAATAATACTTATATAAAATACTTGTATAATCCTTGATATAATACTTATACAAATACTTATACAAATATTATATATAATACTTGTATAATAATTATAAAATACTTGATATAAATACAAGTATA
>JAWRVF010000548.1:0-40000 GCA_036785485.1 Physcomitrellopsis africana
AAGTGGGGCTGCAACTTGAGAGAAGTTCTTGATGAAGATTCGATAGTAATTAACAAATCCTAAAAAACATTGTACATCCCTTACTGTTTTTGGAATCTTCCAATCCATGATTGTTTGGACTTACTTAGGATCCATCATGAGGCCATCATTTGAGATGATATATCCTAAGAAGTCAACTTGAGTAGTATGAAATACACACTTTTCTATCTTGGCATACAATCCTGTTTCTCTGAGTTTTTGTAAGACATGACGAACATGTGTTTCGTGCTCTTCTACGTTCTTAGAGTAGATTAAAATGTCGCCTAGGTAGCAGACAACAAAATCATCTAAGAATTCATGAAAAACATCGTTCATGAGATGTTGAAAAACAGCTGGTGTATTTGTGAGTCTAAAAGGCACAACATTATATTCGAAATGTCCATACCTTATTCGAAATGTAGTTTTTCATTCATCTTCTTCTTTAATGCGAACCAAGTTGTATGCTCCTTGTAGATCTATTTTTGTATAGATCTTAGCTTGATTCAGTTGATCAAGAAGTCCAGAGATTAAAGGTAGTGGGTACCTGTTCTTGATAGTGATCTTGTTAAGTCCCCGATAATCCACACACATTCGTAATGATCCATCTTTTTTCTTCACAAATAGAATTGGAGCTCTTGCAGGAGATTTGGAATGGCGTATGAAATTCTTGGCCAGATTCTTTTCAATATACTCCTTGAATTCAGCCAACTCATTTTGTGATAAATTATAGATTGGTCCAAAAGGAGGCTGAGATCCCTCTTTGAGATCAATCGAACAATCATATGGGCGATGCTCCGGAATAATATCAGCATTCTTCTTCTCAAAAACATCTTGATAGTCTCGGTATTGGCTTGGAATGCCACTTGAAGCCTTTCCACTATCAGAAATGGGTGTTGCGTAAATAGCAAAAGTTGATCCTTCTTTTGCTGCGTGTATAAAAGCTTTTGCACCTATAAGTACAGGTTTTACTGTACCAAGCTTGTAACTTTTTATTGGATTGGTAGGATGTTTAATAATATCCTGGAAAAAGTCAAGTCTACGAGAATTCCAATCTATTTGAGGGTTATATTTTTCTAGCCATGACAAACCTAGAATAACTGGATTAGACGGAGATTTAATTATGTTAAAGGTTACATAGCTATTATGACCATCTATTGTTACTTTTATAGGACGGGTTTCATGAGTGACATCTCCTGAGGACAATGGGCGACCATCTATGACTTCTACATGTACGGATTTAGGTTTCTGTACTAAAGGTATTTTACGATTCTTAACAAATTGTTCATCTAGAAAACATGCTGAGGCTCCTGAATCTAATAAGGCAGAGGCTCTGTAATTTTTTGGTCCTAAATATACATCTATCATAAAACAAGGAGAGGGTTCTGAGGAGAGAATAGGACCTTTACTAGGAATTGTACAGGGTTCCAGCTGCACGGTCCCTATTGTAGCTGGACAAATTTATTTTCCGACATGTTGTCTTCTTTGACAGCCGTACTCCTCATTTTGTAGTTGCGACGTTTCTTTGGACAATGTTGAGCAGTGTGCTTAGATTCTCCACAATATAAACACAATCCTTCTTGACGACGACGAATCTTTTCTTGTTCAGTAAGAGGTTTAAAACGTACCGCATCAATTTGCATGTCTTCTACTTCCGAATGTACGTTTTGTGAGGATGTTGATATTGCCATTGAATAATAACGTTGAGGCTCCCTTGTACGACTCTCGGATCGAAATTCAAAAAGTCGATTGTCACATTTCACAGCAAAATTAATTGCTTGACTCAATGTCTGAGGATCAGATAAATTGAGCATTAACTTTTTTACCTCATATTGTAATCCGTAGAGAAATTGACTGATTAGTGCAGCATCGTCCCACTTGATGTTGGTCGCTAGTTGTCAAAATTGTGAAGCGTATAATGACACTGATCGATTGCTTTGTCGTAGGATGCGAATCTTGTTGGTTGCAACACGAATTGCATCATGTTTTCCATACATCGATCAAAATTCCACAAAAAATGCTTCCAAATTATCTAATATTGGATCACGTCGTTCAAAAAAAGATGAAAACCATGATAAGGCAGGACCCGAAAGTAACGTTCCAATAAACCTAACTTAAGATCCTTGCGTAGGATAACTCTGAGGTTGAAGTTCGATCACCAGTTGTACCTGATTGATGAATCCTCAAAACTTAGATCTTGTGCCATCAAACTTCTCAGGCAAACTGATTTTTGATTCTCTAACGTTTGAACGGTGTTCCATCATCGGTGAGGTAGCATGGTTTGGTGTAGATATTGACGTAGCTCCAACCATCTCTACATCTTCACTTCCTGCTAATCTTGATGCTCCTTGTGGCGGTAAACTGAGTTGATGCATTGCAAGCATTAGTTCTCTCATTTGCTCTTGTATTTGTGCCAGAGAATCTTGTTGGAGAAGTTGATGTCCTTCAAGTGTGTCATGAGGAGATCATGAGATGGTTCCATCTTGTCAACAAATGTTGACATGAATGGCATTACTCTGACTCTGCTCCATACTGCTTTATCAAACGTACTCATTTGTGGGATCCTGTTTGCAATAAGTACAAACTTTGCTGTCTGAGGTATAATAGTTCCTTCTTCATACAGTCCTCTAACGTCTTCATTTCCGCAAGCTTTGCCATGATAATATAATAGAAAAGAAGATGTCTACTCTTACTTCAAGAAATACGGAACACACACTCAAAAGAAAAAAATTCTAGAAACAATATCAGTTTAGAAGTGGATACTCCACAACTTCTAATATGCTTATGTCTTATCAAGAGAAAGGGGTAATCCACTCTTAATCAAAAAAAGACAAAGCTCTGATACTGTATGTGTACTCTTGTCAATCTGTCAAGGACAATAACTGGATGAAGTCAAATAAACAAGTGAGACCTCTCTCAAAGAAATAAATATAAAGAAGTATATGTATTAAAAAGAAACTGGAATGGCTAATGCCAAAAGACAAGAAAACTAGAGACTCTTGAACTAGACTGGAAACAAGAAAGGAGTTGACAAGAGTGAAGAAGGCTTCACTCTTGTCTCTATTTATACTATCTACCTAAGAGCTAAGTGGCGACGTTCTATAGGACTTCCAACACATATCCAATTTACAAGACATGTGTCCAAGTTGCAAGACACGTGTCGAACTTACAGGGCAAGTTTCTTATATGTTCGCCACGTATTTAGCTTGGTCTTCAAGCTACCAACATGTGCGACATGTGGCTAACTTATTGACCAAGTTTCTAATCCAAAAGTCTATTATGGACACTTATAAAGTCAAAGCAGCGTCTATGAAGTTTCTAGGAAGTTTCTTTAAAGATATTATGGAATTAACCTGCTTTTACCTTCTTTTATCTAGTTCTATCTGATCATATAGGTAACTATGTATATGTCCGTGACACGTATTTTTCTTATTGAAGCCTATGAATGTTGGTTCTAACAATTTTGAAATAATCAATTATCAAATTTTATGGCTTGGCTAATAGCTTCATTAAGTGATTATGGATTTGGAAGCGACAATAATAAATCTTTCACATTATTTCTTAATCTTCAATTAATGTCACATACTAATTATTAAAATCAAATACATAGATTAATACAAATCAAGCCCCTTGACGTAATACTTAGATCTTAGTTGTTATTCAATGAGCCTTATCATGTTCTCTAAATGCTTTTGGAAATGCTTCTTTAAAAACTTCAAAGTTACTCAAAATTGGTGATTTTTTTTCAAACAAAGGAGCAAACCATGATAATACTTGCTCTGTAAGTAAGAAGCCAACCAATCCAACCTGTGATTCTTTTGTTGGATAAATATCAAGTTGTAAGGCCATTGTCGTGGTAGAGAGAATTTGCTTCAAGAAAGCATAGAGCTTCTACCTGCCACTAATTACTCAATCAAGATTCAAATATAATAAAACCTCCAAATTTATATAAAAGATTTTTTCATAGGGCTATTATACCCAATATATAAATTTTATTTCTTTAAAATATTCAAAGTATAATAAATACTCTAAAACCCTCATTCTTCCATAGGAAGGGAATTTTTTCCAAACTTCAATAATCCATAACTTTTAATCTAGTTGTCCAAACCAACTCAAAATTTATATGAAATACTAATGCAATCTTAAAACTACTACTACAAATTTTAATTATCGATTCATTATTGATCTTTAGATATTACCAAAATCCTAACAATAGCTTCAAATCCTTATTTACAAACATCCATATACTAAATTCTTCATATCTTACAAACTAAAAGTCTAAATCCTATGAAACTTTGATGAATAGCTTTATAGCATAATAATACACCTTCTTAGAAATTTGTAGACAAAAATTCATCCGGAAGCTCAAGATATGGCAAAACCCATTACTATCAGCAAAATGGTCTACTTACTGCCTTGGAATTCGATCTGCTACCTTTGACTCCTAATATCTTCTTTAGAATTTTAAATGTAGAAATTCTTCTACAAAAGATATAGATCTTGAAATCACCTCTCTAATTGCACCTCTCAATCTTCAAAAGCTCTCATATAATTCCTTGTGTATTCAAAAGAGTGACAATTGGTACAATTTATTTACCTTAATTTCAAGCGCCTATTCCTTATTCATAAAAATTCCAAAGCTCTCAATTTTTATATTAAAATTATAATACAAAAAATAAGCTTTCTAACCTTAGTCTTTGATTTTCAAATGTTCTTCTTGAAGTGGCCAAAATCCTTGTTTTTCTCATGGATAGCCTCCTCAAAGCCTATTGGATATGACCATTGGCCAATAGGAATGAAGAGCTTCATTTCTTACCTTCATTCATCCATTCTTTACCTTCATCCTTCCAAATAAGCCTCCTAGTAGTTTAATTTTTCATCTTTGGCATTCAATCTCTTCTCAAGGCTTTATATTAAATATTTAAGTTCTATATAATTTAAACGCCATAGCTAAATTTAATAAAAAAAAATCAAAATAAAGTTTTTCATATCAGCTCTTTTTAATTTAATCTACCAATCATTCTAACACATATTAGAATTTATGAATATATGATATATTTTGATTGGATTTTACATATTATAAGCAATTATATTATGACACTGTATTAATCGAATTTGATTAACAAATTCTCCAAACTTTGAATACGTACTATTATATTTCTCCGGAAGACTAATTTGAGGCTCCTTATATTGTTGAATAGGTAGATTTTCTTGGCATAGTATAGGTAGTACTACATCTTCAAGCACAGAAGTTGGAGGTGGATGTAATCTAGATTGTGGCACTCCAGATGTTGCATCGTTACAAAGTTTTACAATAACCCCTTCAATCTCTGTAGTCCTAGCAAATAAAGTAATAAGAATACTTATAATGATATCTAACTTGGATTCAAAAGATTTTCTTATACTAATATTTTGACCTCCAGCCATTTTAAAGAAAGAAGAAATGAATCTATAAGAAGATAATATTAATTTAGAGGAGGATAATCGACAACCTCTAAAATGTTGTAAGACCTTTAAAGAGAGAGGTGATCCATTTTTTCATAAGAAGAACAAAGCTCTAATATTGTAATGAAGAAAATATCAATTTAGAAGAGGGTAATTCAAAACCTCTAAAGCGTTGGTATACCTTTGAATAGATGGATAATCCACTTTCTAATAAGAAGGATTTAACTTTGATATTGAAGATGAGATCAATCTTGACAAATTATCAAAGACACAAGAATACAAAGCAAGAGTCTTGAACTGGGATAAGATTTTAAGAAGGAATTAAGAAGGACTTGAATTAAACAGATGAATATATGAATAACACCAAAAAAGATGAATTAGAATTCCAAGAGATTCATTGTCAAGACTGAAGAACTTTTCAGCCTTGATCCCTATATATATTCATGTTTAAGATGTTTTTTGAGCGGCTTCCATCAAACTAAGAAGATTCTTGAGCAGTTTCTAAATAGTTAAAGTAGTTAGAAACAAAATCATCTACTTTAACCACGAAGAAGCTTCTTAAGCTCCTTCTACTAACTAGGAAACTTCTCAATTGTCTCTCATCAATTAAGAAGCTTCTCAAGCAACTTTCACTAACTCAAGAAGCTTCTAGAATATTTTAGAAGGTTCAATGAATCATTAAAGTGTATGTCCCTAACAAAAAGACTAAAAAGAAAAAAGAAAAATCTTGATATAAAAAAGAGTTATAACAAGAAGAAAAAAATTAAAAATATATGAATAAGAATCAAAGTAAAAAAGATTAAAAAAAGAGAAATTAAAGATAGTTAATGTAGATAAACAAGGTGGTTAGCCACCCATGTGTGAAAAAAAAGGTAGTTAAGACACCTTAGATAGTTAAAGTAGTTAGAAATAAAATAGATTTATTAAGTTCAAATAATATTAAAAAAAATTATTATAAAATAATTATAAATAGCTATTAATTTATATTATAAAAAAATAAGAAGATTTATAATAAAAAGATTATAATTTATATTTTATTATGTCTATTCTTCTTATTTTGTTGATATATAAATAAGCTTTAAATTTTAAGTCATAGAATAATTTAAAGAAGGATTCATGAAGACTTTTAGATTTTCAACTCAAGATTGAAGAAGCTTTAGAGCCAAGGCCATGAAATTACAAAGCAAGTGGATGACTATAAGACAAGGTTCATTAAATACGAGTTATAATTCTATTTCAAATAAACTGCATCAATGGTTTATTTTGACCTTAATAAAGATTCATTTGATAATAGTTAGATGTTACAAGACATATAAAGACATGAAAAAAAAAAAATTGAAGAATCAAAATATCCAAGATAGATTTGGAGTTTATTTGATATAAAAGAATTAGTCAATTCTAACCTTGATAGAAACTTCAACTTTGATAAAATATTTGACCTCAACATAGTAATTGACCTTGATAGAATATTCAACCTTAATAGAATTATCAATTTCAACTTGACTTTAATATAGACTACAATTCAACTTCAACATTGACCTCAGCTCTAAAAATTCATATTAATACTACAAAGACAAAAGATGATCATTATCAAAGAATTATTGTAAAAAAATTAAAAAAAAAAAAAAAAAAAAAAAAAAAAAAAAACTCTTATGCAGAAGTATAGAAGAAATGTCTTACAATTCTTAAAGTGAAGGAATCTAGGTGTTCAATTAGAAACTCTTGAAACTAGACTAGAAACAAGAAAAATATGGACAAGAGTAAAGATAGCCTCACTCTTGCCTCCATATATACTATCTAAACAAGGAGCTATTTAACAATGTCCTATATACCACATAACATGTGTCTAACTTGTAGGATAAGTTTCTTACATATACACCATGTGGCCAACTTATAATATAAGTGGCCAATATGTACAATATATAGCTAACTTGTTGGCCAAACTTTCAACTTATCAATCATCTATAAATATGTATAAGATTGAATCTACGTTTATGAAATTTTTAAGAAGCTTTGTAATAAGATATTAATGATTTAATCTATTTTTATTTATTTTTATATAATTCTACTTATCCAAATAAATATATTAATAATTATAGATGTCTATAATATTATCCCTCCTTCTAGGCAATAAATTCTACAAGAAGCTATAAAATTGCTTCATAACTTGATATAGTTTAAAATTTGTTGAATGATATTAACAAAAAATATTAGTCTTTGTTCTATATAAAGGTGGTTAATATGTCCCTTCAATTATCAATAATGTCCCATATTAAAAAAAAAGAGACCACTCAATTATTTGATCATTATTAAGGCCTTCATAACTATCTTCAAATAATACATTTTATATTCTATCAAGTATAGTATCTATTTCTAATAGTATTACTAAACATTGGGAGTCTCTTTTAAAATAATGATATCAAACACATTGTATCTTGCCATTTATTCAAGAAAAAACATATCTTTTTTGAGGATCTTCATCATGATTGCAACGTCATCTAGATTGATCCAATTTAAGTACTTCATTTGATAATTTCACAAATAACAACTCTTAAAATAAATTTGCTAATTGTTGGTTCTCCATGCTTACAAAAAAATTCTATAAGTTGATCTTTGAACTTTTTTTTCATTCATTTATACCATTTCATTTTTTATGGTTAATCCTTAGTTATAATAAATATTATTAATAAAAAATAGAACTAAATACTAATGCATTTATTAAATTCTCATATAGCTCCCATGTATATTTATTAATATAATATTCATGCCAATATATTAGATGTTCCAATTTATTTCAATACCTCCTTAAATCCAAGACTTCTTTAATTTTAAATTCTTTATTGTTGTTGACTTTTACTAGTAGAGGTGGCAATTGCATTCTTCTTAATATATCCACTATCTTGTATGGCTCAAGAAAAAATATATAAAAAATAAGGTGAATCTTTATTGACTATGATAAATATAATCAATATGCAATCAATTTAATTTATTCATTAATAGAAAATAGTCAAAATTTATAATAATCCAACTTATTATAAAGGTGAATAGTTTTGATATTATAACAAAGTACTACACCTTATCACTAACTAGGAACTAAGGTTGCTCCTTTTGATAGACATCTACATTGATTTTTTGTCATCCACTAGCTTCTTTTAATTATATATTTTGTTATTGTATATATTTCTAATAAATAATTTATCAAATCTTTTATTACAGGATTATTAATTTTTAAAAATTCAAAAGTATCAAATCATAGATAATAACCATAGTTAACATACAATGATGATTGTTAAATAGAAGAATGTATCATATTATTATAAGTTAACTTTGCTAATAGTAAAAGAATTGTTTAATTATTTTGATGATAACTTATGATATATTATAAATATTATTTTAATATTTGATTCATTTATTCTGTTTGTTTATTAATTTAAAGATAGGAGATTGATAATAGATGTATATCTATTTTTAATATCTTAAAAAGAATTTTTTAAAATTTAGATATAAATTGAGTTCCTCTATCTAATATAGTATCTCTTAATAATCTATAATAGTAATAGATGTCAAGAAAAAATCTAAAATTTTCTTTATATATTATAATTTTTATACATGGTATAAAATATTTCATTTTGGTGAAACAATCTACTATTATAAATATAAAATTATAAGAATTTGAAATTGAAAGATCCATAATAAAATCCATAAAAACAAATGACTGTAGTTTTTTTGATATAAGTAATGGTTAGAGAAGTCCATATGATTGATGATAAAGAATCTTTGATTTTGAACAAATATCACATGATTGTACAAAATCTTTTATTACCTTCTACATTTTGAACAAATATCACATGATTGTACAAAATCTTTTATTACCTTCTACATTTTGAACAAATATCACATGATTGTACAAAAATTTTTATTATCTTCTACATCTTGAACAACCAAAAACCTTTTAAAATTAATTCCAAAGTCTTATTATATCCAAAATATCATGCTACAAGAAAATTGTAATGAGCCTAAAGAACATGTAATTATATTTTATTTTTTAAAATATACAAGCATCCTTCAAAATAGAAAAGATTGTTTTTAAATTCAAATTTAGAATTATTACAAGATTTTAAAGAATTTATTTTTAATATCATGTACAAGAAGATTTAAGAATATATTTGAATAAATTTAATTAAAAAATATTGAATCAATTGACATTGTTGATTTTATAACTCAAAGATGAAATTGCTTGAATTTCATAAAAACAATTTGTTAATGATTATAAATTGTTTTATTTCTTTTTGTACAAGATAAGAGCATCTAGATAAGACATTTGACAAACCTTGTTGTTTTTCTAGCTAGTAAGTAATATTGAATACAAATCTTAACAAGGACATATTCCAATGAGCTTGGCCATGATTCAAAATACATACTGACATAAAATATTGGAGATTCTTGTGATTAATATAAATTATATTTGAACTAAAAACATCTTTTAGATAATGATGTCATTCTTGAAATGAATTTCTAATTATAAAAAGTTCTTTGTTGTGGATCTCATAATTAATCTTAGTAGCTAAAATATTTTTTGAAAAAAAGCTATAAGATGAAATTTGCTATCTACTCTCACTTGTGATAGCATTATATCCAAAGCAAAGTTTGATACATCCATTTTCATAAAAAATGGCTTAAAAATTTTGACTCAATATAAGATTATTATTATAATAAAAGTTATCTTTAAAGCTTAAAAAGTTGCTTCATTCTCTTTGGTCAACTTGAATTTGTCTTTATAAATCAAACGTATAAATAGAGCTATAATTTGAAAAAAAAATTGATAAAAATTTGATAATAATTAGCAAATTTCAAATATTTTTTATTATTCTTAAAATTTTTCAATCCATAAAAATTTGGACTTTCTTTAGAACCATTATAAGATCATCATTTGAAATGATATATTCCAAAAAATCAACTTGAATTGTATAAAATACACATTTTTCCATCTTAGTACATAATCTTATATCTCTAATTTTTTGTAATATAAAAAAAATATATTGCTCATATTTTTTTTATTCTTAGAATAGATCAAAATATCATCTAGATAGAAAATAATAAAAATTATCTAAAAAATTTCAAAAAATATCATTCATTAGATGTTGAAAAGCAATTAGAATATTTGTAAGTCCAAAAGGCATAACATTGTATTCAAAATATCTATACTTGGTTTAAAAAGTAATCTTTCATTCATCTCTTTTTATATATATATATATATATATTAGATTGTATGCTCTTAGCATATCTATTTTGATATAGATCTTGGCTTGATTTAGTTGATCCAAAAGTTCAATCTTCCAATATTATTTGGTTGGAAATGTCTTTAAATATAATATGAAAAAAAATCAAGGTTACAAGACATCCAATCTATTTAGAGGTTATATTTTTTTAACCACAATAGATCCAAAATAATTAGATTAGTAAGAGATCTAATAACATTAAATATTATTAAATTATAATGACTAATTATTGCTACATCTATAGAAATTATTTTATAAGTAATATTTCTAAAAGACCAAGGTTGATCATCTATGACTTCTATATGTATTGATTTAATTTTTTTATTAATAATATTTTATAATTTTTAATAAATACTTTATCTAAAAAATAAGTTGAAACTATTGAATCTTTAAGTTCTAAATAAATATTTATTATAAAACAAAGAGAAGATTTTGAGAAAAGAAGAAGACCTTTATAAGATGTTGTATAAGAATTCAATTACACAGCCCCTATTATGACTAAGCAAACTCATTTTTTGACACATTATTTTTTTTAACAACTATGCCTCTCATTTTGTAATTGTATTTTTTTTTAAGATAATATTAAATAATATGTTTAGGTTCTCTACAATATAAACATAGTCATTCTTAATGACGTCAAGATTATTTTGGTTTAGTAAGAAATTTGAAGCATATTGCATTAATTTGCATATCTTCTACTTTAGAATGTATATGTTGAGAATGTATTGGTGTAACAAATGAATTATAAAGATATTATAGCATATTCATATAATTTTAAAATCAAAATTTAAAAAACCAATTATTATATTTTACAACAAATTCAATTATTTGACTCAATGTTTAAGGATCATATAATTTCAACATCAATTTTTTTATCTCATTTTGTAACCTATAAAAAAAATTGGCTAACAAGTGTAACATCATTCCACTTGATGTCAATTGCTAGTTCTTAAAATTGTGAAGCATATAATGATACTGAATGATTTTCTTGGTATAAGATCCAAATCTTATTAATTGCAACATAAATTGTATCATGCTCTCTATACATGGATCAAAATTCAGCTAAAAAAGCTTCCAAATTGTTTAATATTTGATTATGTTGTTTAAGAAAGGATAAAAATCATAATAAAGTATAACTTAAAAGTTATGCTCTAATAAACGTGACTTGTGATCTTAGAATTGGATAGCTTTGAAGTTGAAGCTCAATCACCAATTATACTTGATTAATAAATCCTTAAAATTTTAATCTTATACTATCAAACTTCTCAAGTAAGGCAATTTTTGGTTCTCTGATAGTAGTGATAATGCTTGTAAAATGCTCTACCATAGAAAAAGTTGTTGGTATAAGTATAGATGTTGAAGTAGCTCTAACCATCTCTATATCTTTATTTCTGACTAATCTTGATGGTGTTTGTGGTAATGAAGTGAGTTGATGGATTGCAAGTATTAATTCTGTAATTTATTCTTACATTTGTGCTACTACACCCTTCATTTTTGTAAACTTGGCCATAATTACACAATAAAAAAATATCTTATACCACTTATGATAAGAGATAGAGAAGATTCAAGATTTTTTAAAAAAAATCTAAAAACAATACGAATTTAGAAGTGGATAATCTATATCATATAATACACTTATGTTTTATCAAGAAAAATGAATAATCTACTTTTAATCTAAAAAGATAATGCTCTAATATTATAAGTGTATTCTTATTAATTTATCAAAGATAAAAATTCAAAAGAATATAATTAAACAAATAATACATACATCAAAGAAAGATGGAAATATATATATATATATATATATATATATATATATTTGCAAGAAGAAATTGGAATAATTATTGCTAAAGACAAAAAAAACTAAAAATTCTTGAAACTAAACTAAAATCAAGAAAGACATTGACAAAAGGGAAGATGGCCTCACTCTTGCCTCCACATATATTATTTAACTAAGGAGCTACATAACAATGTCCTATAGACTACATGATATGTGTCCAACTTACAAGATACTTATTTAATTTGTAGAGAAAATTTCTTATATGAGTGCTATGTAGCAAACTTGTAATATATGTGGCAAACTTATAATACAAGTGGTCAACATGTGCAATATGTGGCCAACTTGTTAGCCAAGCTTTCAACCTATCAATCACCTACAAACATGTATAAGATCAAATCTACGTCTATGAAACTTCTAAGAAGATTTGTAATAAGATATTAATAATTTAATCTACTTTTATTTATTTCTACATAATTCCACTTATCCAAGTAAATATATTAGTAATTATAGATGTCTATAATATTATCTTATATTATAGTTTTTTTAGCCATATTTAATTTTGTTAAGCACCTATATTCTAACTTTTATATTTTATTTATTTATTAAGAACTAATCCATATTATAGATATTGATAAAATAATTAAAAGAGATTTTAAAAAATTATTGATATCATTTAGTTGATATCAATGTCCACCTAAATTTTTTATTCTATTGTAGTCTTTGGATATTATTAATTTATTTTGAAATTGGATATTTAATAAAAAAATTATAGGAAATATTACTAATTTAATAATATCTTTTGTCCTCTTTCTTATTGCTAACATAGAATCATTTTCATGTTAGTTCAAGGTTTATTGATAAGTATCTCTAATAAACACAATGTTACAATTATTCTTGTTTCAATAGCATCTTCAACAAAAATAATTAAAACGTTTTAATTATAATAAATAAATGTACAACTAAAAGAAACTTTGTCTCACCTTTCTTTAAGTAAAAGTTTTTCTAGTAAAAAAACCAATTATTCTAAAAAATAAATTTTATTACATATATAAATTAGTAATTGAATACTAAATTTTTTTAATTATTAAAAATAATTTTTTTATAATATCTTATTATATATCTTTTTTAATTTAATTTTAATAAAAGAAGTTCTTTAAAAATCTTAATTTAATAAATAAATACTTAGGTGATTAACATATAATTTAATATATTTTTTATAAATAAAAATATTATTTAATTAAGATATATGAATCTAATAGTACCAATTACATCTATTTTTGTATACCTCAGGTATATTTTATAAAATATATAGAAATAAAATAATAAATTATTAACTATTTAAAATTTTCCAATCTTCTATTTTATAAATATTTTATTTTATTTTATTTTTATTACTATATTTTTGGATAAATAAATTTTAGATTAACATTGGTTTATTATATAAAATAAATCCTTTCTAGTAATATTTTTAAATACTTTGAAGAATTCTATACCAATTTTATTCAAAATAAATGGTTTTTTTAATTGTCATATCTTTAATTATAAATGTTTGTTCATCCAATCCTAGTGGTCTAATGAGATTTATATTTGTGTAGTTTGTAATCTTATTTTAAATTACTTTTTATAAAGATTTGATATCTTTCACATCTTCAATATATGAAACATAATATTAATATAATATTAAATAAAATCATGATATTTATTTTCTAATTTATTTAAATTTCTAAATTTAAATCTCTAATTATCTTGAAGTATTAAAGTATATGATTTCAAATATTTATTTTTATTACTTGAAAAAAATTCATTTAAATAATTATTTTAAAGAATCATCTATTTAATTCTTCCTCTCATCCTTTGCCCTTCTTATCTCTATTCTTCAAGTTACCTAAGCATTGCTTGAACTTTATATAAAGTTTGTTGAGCTTCTATATTTAATTAAAATTATTATAACTTTTAATGTGGATCTATAACATCTCTATTAATTTCTATTTTTTTGCTTAGATCTTAACATTGTTTGTTTTTTGTAAAATACTTTGTAAAAATTGTAGAAACTCATACTTTATTTCATCCATTTAAAAAATGTTCTTCTATATCTTGCTCCAAACCATATAAATATTCATCCAACTTTGGACCTTTACATCTTTAAATTCAAAAGTATTTGTTTTTGATGAAAATTTTTTAGACTTCATGTTTTGAGGTTAGATAGAAAATTCTACAAAAAAAAAAAGCGCATCTTTTGATATTGACTCTTATTCTATTACTTCTCACTTTTGGCAAAATAGTTGCATTCACAAATGAGTTCAGATGGCTCAAGGAATTGAGCTTCATCCTATTATTATTACACCTCTTGGCCTTTACCACCCCCATGCAACTTAAGTGTGGAAGCACAAGAACAGGCACATGTCCGTTGTTTTTCAGAAATGGGACATTTTCAGAAAGGCTGGAATGGAGTGTGGATTTATCTCTGTGAAGCGTGTCAAGATGCTGATAAAACAATGGATTGCTAAGCTAGTAGTTGTGACTACGAAAACACCAATGCTTCCCGAGTCCAGACTTCACGAATAAGGCCTTGGTGGCGGATTTCAATTTCTCAGGAATGTTACAAGCTAATATATCTCTAAACAGAAGTTGGATGCTTCAATTCTCATCTTGTTTGCTGATATGACTTTCATGGTGAGCGTTCGGGTTCAAATCTACTGAACTCTTTTCTAAAGCTTGTCTAGGTTCTGTAGCTTGTACGGATTGTGCAAGTGTGCCATCAACAAGGTGGTCTCTATCCAATTTCAGGATGTCTACAGCGTAGGGAGCTCCTTTTCCTGCACACACATTAACCACAAGATTGTGAGGAATATTTTTGATGTGCTCTTTTCTCCCCGAAACTCTCTATTGATGGTGAGAGTGCCGGTATTCGAGTTGCAAGTTTAGTTCCTACGTCATGTAATTGAGAAAATCAAGGCTGATACGATGGGTTATTCATTGAACACATCGCAGTGAAGTATTATGAAAGACCCGAACCAGGTGATAAGAGGTAACGGTGTAAGAATCCAAGGCAGAGTCTGCTGGTGATGTCTTTTACAAGCCCAGGATCTGCCGTGCCTGACAACCTGCAAGCCAACAGCCCAATTTCATTGAGTGGCGACCATTTTAAGGTTTATGCATTATAAGTGTTGCAGGGTTGATTGCGGCGCATTGGGTTTGGCGGTGGACGATGCTCGCTCTTTACATCATAGTTTTGAAAAGATAATCACGATCCAACAAAGCAAACTCTTCAGAACAGATAATGAAAAAAAATGAATTCCATTCAAGCAAGCTCATCGAATGGAACGTGGAAATAAGAAATAACACCACAAATCGTATCCAGATCCAATCGATTGCAGCGCCACAAGATGTTGAGGACTATTGCTTTCATCACAATATCATAGGCGGATTAGGATCTTTACACACTGCCTTTAATACAAATAAGATGGTTTTAAGGGACGAACTTGACTGCTTTGAAGACCCCTGGCCACATTACTGGGAAGTCGCACTGGTCCATATGGCGTGTGCCCTGCGTCAACTTCGAACTAATAGTTATCACCAATTAAAAATTTTGATTGTGGGAGTATGAATCGACAACGAAGAATGAATCCAAGACCTAGTCAGCAGGTGTTGTCAGGATATTAACCTTGATGGTAAATAGCTTGGTCACCAAAGGTTGTTCGTCAAGCTGGCTCTCGTTTCGAGCTTCAAGAAATGAGTTGCGTAATCGACGCAAATCATCCCATTCAAAGTGTTCTGTGTTGACAAGAAGCAGAGGCACCTTTCCAGCCAGCCGGTCGAAGTCGAGCTGTAGTCACAGCTCTTTAGTAGATCAGTGCCAGTCATTCATAGAGCTTCATCATCTCATACTTCATCACGGTATTTAGGTTGATTCTGGTAAGAAACAAGACAAAAAGAAAATACTGGCATAGAATCAACCACATAGCAAATTTCGCAGTTTCATAATTAGACCTTCCCAGTGTATTTTACATGCAATTCATCTCACAAGTATATTACCTGCTCTATGGGTTGCCACCACGCATCTTCAGCGATACAGCATTTGAGTCTCTTGTCCAGCCCACAAGCGACTATGGCAGTAGAACCTCCAAATGAATGCCCTCGGATTGCGACATGGCCCATGTCAATGCGGCCACGGATCATGCTCACATTCAAACTCAACCTTCCTTTTACGCCATTTGAATTCTGCGTCAGGAGTCCACTATCAAGCATCTCCAATGCATCCACTACCTTCCGGATCTCGCCTACTCTCTGCATTCCACCAGCAAAACATACTGGTAAGATATTGTGGAACTATGACCATTTGATCATTCTCAGAATGCTGCTCCAGATGGTGAATACAACAGGTGGACAGAACAATTGAGCCCGTGATTGTCACCTTTCTGAGCTGCTTGGAGCGACCAGAAATTGGAGTATCATCAAACGGTCGTTCCGCAAACGCATGAGTGATCCACTTCTTCTTGCCCTTCTCATCTCGATACTTGGCAGCGACGGCGGAGCCATCCAAATGCTCCACCACGACCACAACTGCATTCAGAGATCCTCGACAAGAATTACTCCTTCAGCAAAAATCACACAAATTAAGAGTCTTGTCGAACTCCGCATGTTTAATATTCTCTTCTTCTTTCTTCTTCTTTTTTCTTCTTTTATCTATGCTCAAACTTCGCAAGAACTATGGCAGCTATGGCTGATCTGACCAGATGGTTCGATACGAATAAGGGTTCAAGGGCTCACTGTAGCCATGAGAAGCCATGTCACAACAGGCAATCGTATATGTTGTGCGACATGCCCACATGCCATGACTGAAAATCACGACTGGTAGTCGACCATTCTCATCCTCCCCTTCTAGCTTCAGCATAGGCTTCGCCACGGAACAGTGCAATTGGAGCCACATGAATAGATGCATGAAGCCTGCCATTGCCATTGCTAACGTCAAAACTCGGTGTAATCCCTACTTCACATTGCACATCGTCGGCACAACAACAAGGGATTACGTGAATGAGATGGTCCATGATTGCGAAGTACATGAGATGGTCCAGATTGCGAAGCGGCGCAGATAGGAAGATGGTTGAATGACTTTGGAGAAGTAGCCCCATGTGTAGTTGTAATTTGGCAGCCACCGTCTCGCCTGGGTGTCGGAGAGACACCACTTGGGTTCGTCTGCGGTGGGATAAAAGAAACGCATGGACGGTACATCATCTAATTTGAGCTCATTCTTTTCAGGATCCGAGGGGTGAACTGTAACACTCTCCTCTCCTCCTGTCTGGCGCAGCTCAAAATCAGCGAAGGAAACGTGGTGAGGACCTGTGGGTTTAGGTAAATGCATGGGGCGTCCACCCATCCTAACCACACTTCACTTCCTGCAACCCCAAATGCAGTTTCACAAAAATGTGGCGAGCTCTACCGTAAAGGCGTTATATGCTAAAAAACTAAATTCAAAATGAGGGCACCCAGCTAAAGACAAGAAGACCTGCTATAAAAAAAATTGTACTAATCATCAGCTTCCACGTCTGTTTGTTTCTGAAGACCTACAAAAATGTTGTGATACTCCTCATCTGCAATGGCTGAATGTCAGTGAAAAGTTTCCTTAAAGCTGAAGCTCATTCATATGCATCAGCTACCTCTGCGTGTAAAATGTACCCGGGGCTCTATCATCAGGGTCGAACCATATCATCTCTGCAGACAATGTAGAGGCCTGCATCAAATACTCTGGAGATTTTGCTTCTCCTACAGCATCTTGCATCCCCTCCATTTCAAATCCCAAGAACACTCCTCGTACCAAGAATCACTCCACAAGAGCAATGTACTGACTTATGTATCAACTTCATAGGTCTAATAGCACTGAAAAATGCCATTACGGCAGAGCTCGTTAAGACAAAAGGACTAGCTTCCTGCATGAGTTATTAACACAACCGAAGCTGATTTGTGTACGTCTGAAAGCAACAGCACAACTCGCGCAAGTCAGAGCTGGTGCCAGGAGACGGTGTCAGGAGAAGATTTCAATTGGGCCTGTCAGGGAATCAATCTTGTTTCCTGCAAAACATTGAAATCTTTTTTGTAGAAGCAGCCGCCTCATTAAAGCCCCAAAATATTTTCATGAGAGCTTTTTACAATGACCTCCTTCGTAATTCCTTTAAACATTTACCACTCTTTCATCACAATCTCTACCGACGAAAGCGGCTGTGAGTGTGATGACATTCGATACTACAGAGAATTCTATTACCTTCAATTCTCCAACAGAGATTTTTTTTTTTTTTTTTTTTTTTTTTTTTTTTTTCAGGTTCAAAAGATGCTGGCCCATTCACTTCAAGCGTACAATTATATGTGCACTCACTCTATGTGAGCTGGGTAGTCCAGGTAACTTACATTAACACCTAGAAATTCATGATAAAAGCAGGAAGGATAATTGTTCTCCTCGTTTACTGTTTGACGCAGTATGAAATGTTACCCAGTTAGCTGGTACAAAACATTATATAACAGCAGAGACCGTACATTCTGCTGGATCTTTACTGGAGACTGACACTTACGCCACTTCACGTAGCAGCCTGTCACGAAATGATTCTGGTATAACCACATTCTCGAAGATTGTGAGAAATGAATCAGCAGATTGTGTTGTGAATCTTGCAAATTTTTGGATTGATATTGATAAACTCCGAAAAAGCAACACAAGGTATTCATGTGCACATAATTGAACATGTGGATAATTTTTTTGATATGCGTGTTTTTTAAGTGCGTCAGAATCTGGTTCAGAAGCTTATAATATGTCGACGAACTAGAAGTAGCTTGCTAGTTGATTCAATAATATTCATAAATGATAAGTACAAACATCAAGTATATTCAAGTGAGTTACGACAAAGCCTCAGACTGAAAAAGAGTTGGGAAAACATATACTTCTAGTGCTCTTACACCTCAAATCCATGAAACGACGTGTCCAAAAAAACTATGCAACAACTTCGACTCCAAATTGCGACGATGCAGAGAGAAAGTTGATCAAATAAAAGCTCTTAAATAATGCGTCTGAAAGTGCTCCACAGTACATGCTTAGAGAAATCTGGATTACAGAACATCACTGCTTCGAGCTCTTCGAAACAGAATCGGAATCTTTGTCCAATTCATTGGAATCGCCCAAGACCGACTCTAAGATAGGGAGCGCAGAGTTAATATTGCTAGCAATTCCAGAGCCACCATTTTTAGAAATTCCATTCGTTGAAGATGAGTCGGAACTGTCTTGTGGAAGCCTGGCTTTTTCTGCAACATTTGCACCAAATAGCTGCTTCCTCAAAACATCGTGAAGTTGTCCGAATAACTGCCTCTTTATAGAGTCGAAAGCTATCTCTAGCCGCTCCAGCTGCGAACATAGAGCAACATTGAGTTGAACTCGTTATTGCGAACTAGACTGCTTTCGAACCACCTTCTACAGATATATAAATGGGAATAAAGAATAATATCTTATCGAATATGAAATGTACAATATCGCATCTTGTCTGGCGAAAGATTAAAAAGTGGACTGTCCAAACAAATGTTATAACAGGACATAGGATTTCAGAATAAAACTGCTCCTAAAAGCCCCATCCCATTTACTACTGTTACTCAACCTAACATCAAAATGGTAATTTTTCCAAAGGAACTGACACAGCTGCTCTAAGAGATTTGCCATGGCAAAGACGAGATCTCTTACCTCCTCAGTAGCGTTTGGGTTGTACATGAACAGCCCATAGTATAGGTCAAAACTATCACCTGCTGTGTTCTCCACCTGTTCAAGGACCACTTAAACTTTCAGATGCAGTCTCCATTTGAGGATGTCCATAGACCAGCAGTCCAGTCAGAGAAGCTTTAAAACAACTAAAAAGAAAACACTTCCTCAGATAATGCTCCAATTAGTTTATCGTAACATCATTGAAGTGAGGAAATCGCTGTTACTGACTAAAAGCTATTCAATTTACACCTTAGGAATTAATGACACAAAAACGACGAATTCATCCTTCAAGAAGATGTAAAGTAATGATGCCTCACCAGTCTAAGTAGAGTCTCATAACCCTTAGTGTTGATTGGCGTCAACTCTAACCCAAGCTTTCCCAACACCCTGCATTTGACGTGTAACAAGTTTCAGCCTTTGCATTGAAGATTTTCCACATTGTTCGAAAAGAAAAAGTTCCGCTGCTTCAATGACTTTTCATCCAATATAAAAAACAAAAATAAAATAAACATAAATCCAAATGATAGCGACAACCGCAGATAAACATACTTTACGAACATGGCAGAAAAGGATTATCCTTAAGCAGAAAACAATAAGAAAATACTTCTCAATACAAACCAAGGGAAATAAATTACACTAACCTCCCAACGGTGTGAGTGATGAATTGGCTCCCCGCTGCATACCGATCGTGCTCTGCACATGTCATCTTCACCATGCGACAACCCTGAGACACAAATTTGAGGGTACACATCAGTCACAAGTATCAGTAGAGGCTAAAATCAACGCCCTGAAAGATGCTCAGGACAATTCATCAGTAAATTTTGACTAAAAATTACAGCAAAGATAAGATTGCACCCTTGATCATATTTTTAGGCATCCCTTGGACCCAAAGCAAAGAGAGTCACTAGTGAATTGAATTGTAGTTTACCTCACTCGCAAAAATGTCCAGGAACCTGTCAGCGATCATGGACCGTCGGCCGTTGCTGATGCGAACTTTGTCATAAACAAACGGCAACCCAGCCCAGCTTCCCTTGCCACTCTCGGGGCCAAACATAGGATGAGTGCAGAGAACATCGAATTCGGCGGGCAACGCCTATTATTGAAACACGTACCGATTGGACTTATTAGAAGAAATCAAGTGTTCAACTAGCCAGATAATCCTAGAAAGAGGATATTGTTCGGAATCACGTCAAATTAACCCATTTCAGGTCTCCTAGTCTGAAATTTGACAGGGCCTATGCTATTGTTCAACCAAAATGTGTGTGTGTGTGTGTGTGTGTGTGTGTGTACACACTATCACACATATATAAACACATACACACACACACACACACACACACACACAGAGGATCTCGGTACTTTTCCCAAAAATCCATTACATCTTAAATGAGGCTTGATACCTGAAGGAAAAGATTCTTCGGAAATTCCTTCACAGAGAGAACGTCGACAAACAAGGTGTTGCGCCTGAGCCGTTGTAGAGGAAGACTCTGCAACACAGACACAGTTGACAATATGGAGGTGCACAGTAAAACCACCTCGGGATGCTCCTCACAAAAATCATCTGCATTCCTGAGAATTCAAAGCCAAAAAATATCAACTCCATCCTCTCCATCCTCTCCATCCATCCATCCATCCATCCAAAAGATATCAACTGCTTGTAAATTGCAGGTTTATATCAGTAAATAACATTATTAGTACTTTTACCTACAGGACCTTTGAGACGCTTATAACCCTACACTTCCCACGTAAATATATTAACAGGAAGAATTCAATGACTTGAAGCTCCTTGGAAGACCTCGGAAGTGAGGTCTTTATAAACGAATTGTATGACTTTTGGCACTGTCAGGTTACCACTAAAAAAAATAACGAAGGCATGAATGATGCGATTCATCTTCATGTCTTAAGCTTCGAAACGTAACTGCATGAAAGTATGTTACTTACGAATTTCACGTTCCAACTATATCGCAGCACGTTGAGTTGTAAAAGAAATAACGGCGCTTTAATGCTTATGTTTCATATAACAGAGACCCACTTCAGCAGGAATCATGCTCAACACCACAGCACAACCGATCAATTGATAAGTAACCGACTGACCTGAAATATGTCACACCTAATTCTCGAGCCTTCTCGCTGTAGTCTGTCCGAGAATACGCCAAGACACTGTGCCCTTGGCTTGTTATCCTCGCCGCCAGAAACTGGCCATAATTTCCAAACCCAACGATTCCAACTTTCAACTTACTGCTCTCCTCCAGCTCCTGTAACTTCCTCGATTCGTAATCGAATGGCTGAGCGGCGTCTATGGCACGGATATCCAATGCACTGCGCTGCCGCTGGCTTTGGCGCCCACTAACCCTAAAGCCATTCCCGAGAAACAACTGACTCGGTTTCCGAAAATCTCCCCGCAATTCAGACGCAGCAGAGCTCAACACGCTGTCAATCCGGACCAAACCAGGCACCTTACAACCCACCATCCCATTCCTCGTTTGTTGGTAAGACGAAGTCGTCGCACAATGTGCGATCCAGGTCGGAGGCAGAGCTCCCATGACTCCCACTGCCACCATGGTCTCCCCCACCGAACCCAAAACCTCAAACCAGCAGCATCCCAGACAAATATATACTCACGCGAAGAATTATAGAAAATGTAAATATATATTTAATATATATATTAAAAAAATCACGCCGGAGCTTCCAAAACCTTCACGCGACGAACTCAGCTGCTGCGAAGAGTCCACTGCAACTAAACAAAACCAACGAGCCCGATGAGCAAGAACCTCCCCAGCTAACCAACGCCCACTCCTCAATGTATGACGAATGTGTGGCGACAATAATGCCTTGCACTCGGTGATCTGGAGCTGCGAGTTGATTCCGGAAATCCTCTCGAAGCTCGGAGTAACAAGTAGTAAGAAGATGAAAAAGACGGGAAATTTTTCTAAAAACACAAACAAACAAACAAACAAACAGAAAAAAAGCCCTAAACTCTTGAAAACACACAAAAGCTTCTTTGACTTTCCCTATTTGAAAATTAAAATTGCTTGCAGACAGCATCAAAATATTTATTTGTATCACTATTACACAAGATTGTTAATTTTTTCCTTTATTAACTTTGTTTGAAAGAAAAGTACATTCAATACAAGTTCATTTGATTATATATATATATATATATATATATACATATATATACAGACACACACTATTGACAAAGCAATAATGGATGGAAAAGCCAAAGATTAGATCAAACAAACAGTTTTAAATGAGAGAATCTATGTTACCTATTTTTATTTTTATTTCTTTGTAACCTCCAATACATAGGACACTACTTTAAATCAGTGCAATGGAGGCTACAAAAAAGAATAATTTAAAATTGTTCTTTTTTAAAAAAACATTTGATATTTCACCAAATAAATAAATAAATGATAAAAAATTATTTTTTATTTTTTTATTTTTGTCCATTAAATTGTAACCTGGTTTGTTTGAAATAAATATTTTAGTATTATTAGGACCTTAAATGAAAATAATCCATTACTCAAATTTTTATAATTATAATTTTATAATAATATATTTTATATTTCTAAATATAATATTCCTTCCAATAATTAATCTTCTAAAAACTAATTATCTCCATTAATTAATAAAAAAATTAGGAACCAACTCCATTCTAATATGGTATATAATTAATAACCTCTAATTTCTATTAATTAATTGACTTTTATTGACTTTTATTAATTAAAAGAGATAATTAACATAGACCACATGGCTATATATGATTAGGCAAGGCAAGGCCATGTGGCTATTAAGGTGGAAGGGAATAGCCTAGATTATAGGGCCCTAATAAGAATGATTTCCATACTACCTTTAAGGTGGAAGGGAATAGCCTAGATTATAGGGCCCTAATAAGAATGATTTCCATACCACCTTTAAGGTGGAAAGGAATAGCCTAGATTATAGGGCCCTAACAAGAATGATTTCCATACTGCCTTTAAGGTGCGACCTCTAATGATTAATAACCTTTAATAATTAATATTTTTTCCTACAGCTAATGATATTAATTAATGGAGAGAACATTGTATATAGTTTTTTTAATATAGTACCATCTTTGTTTTTAACACCCTTATTGTAGTAATAATAAAGCTAGAATAATTGTTCTTGTATATGTTTTAGTAATAAAGGTGTTACTATTTCAATATATTAAGAAGTTAGGTTAATTCAATGGTATATTACCAAACTAAGGGAGATGCAAAGTATGACTAAATTGTAGGTTGTACAAGCTTTTTGAGCTTTTTAGTACATTATTCTTTTATGAATTTTTTTGCAATTTAAGCATAACATCTTGTATAATGTATTTTTGTACAAAAGATAAAAAGAAATATTTAGATTTGGACATGTATTTAAGTAAAAATAAATAGTATTGAAGATAGCAATTGTTGCATGTATAAAAATACTATCAAAATTTTTGTTATTATTGTTATCAAACAATATATTAATAATGCTAAATTTTGCTAAAATATTCTCTATAATGACATTATTCTTAAAGCATATTGAATTGTTGAGCTTGCAATTAAAATTAATTAGCTCAAATTATTTTTATTTTATTTTATTTTATTTTTTTGTTTACAAAATCCATCATGTATGCCATATCATCATAAACTTATATAGAGGCAAGTATGGTGATGAAATTAGAAAAAACTTCATCCACATGTTAACCATGGGCTAATTATCTTAAAATCTCAAAATCTCATTTAATTATAAAATTAAGAGAAATAATATTTGATAGAACAAAATAGAGATAAGTTGTACATTTGATTAGGTTTTTATAAGCTTCTTGTAATTATAACAAAATATAATATATATGAATGTAATTGTGAAATAAACACTTTGAATTGGCAATTGAATTGTTGGCTTTGGTTTTTAACAACTTGTATTCAAAAAACAAGGTGTAGAATTGGGCTATGCAAAAATTGGCCTTCAATAAACAAATGATGTCTTATTCAAGCAACTAATAATTACAACTTGTATTTAAAAGAGAAGAAATCAATATGATGTGCCTAAGCTTAAAGAAAGTATCTCATGAGTTGTATGGTCCATTACTTTAGCAATGAATATATAGGAGTTATAATTATTTAATAGGATGTAATTGAAGACATCTTATATATAAGAAAATAGGCAGTCTTATTGCTCTTCAAGATTGTCTTACCAATTAGACTTTTTTATCTTTTATAAGATCTTATTTAAAATCTTCATAACATCAAGAATAATTGGCCTTGTTATTAGAAGTATAAGACAACAAGAACCAAAATCTTGTCTTTTTAAACAACTTAATTACATTAAACTGAAGAAATACAACAATAAGGTTTCAAGCAATAAGATTCATGAAAGATGTACATAAGAGAAGTATAGAGATTGATATCTCTCATTGCTATAATTTGTTATTAATATATAATAATTATATCTTCAAATATCTTTTAATTTATTCTCTTATAATTCTACCTACTATTATTGTGTAGTAATATGGCTATTAAGTGAAAGAAGAAAGGAATGATTATAATATATAGGAGCTTAAATGAAAGTATTTTAGCAAATTATCTTTAAATTATAGATAATAGATAAGAAAGTAGAAAAAAGTTAAAAAGGCTAATATTACCTTTTTATAAAAGAAGCTTCTATTTACTTTGTATGGCCATAAATATAACAAAACAAAATAGATTAGAAAAATAAATAATATAGGCATCTTTAGAGAGGAGTTTAAAATAGATTTTAGCAAATTTTATCTCAAAATTCTAAGAGTTGATACCTGAAGAGGATTGGTTGTGATCTTCGGTCAAAATCAGACCTTGAGATACAAAACCACATGCCTACAGCAGATCAAGGGCTCTTTGGCAAATCAAAAAATTTAATTAAAGAGAAAACTTAAGTAATTTTGTTTGAATATTAATTTTTAGTGATTTAAAGAGAAATTGGCTTTATAAGAGCTTTGCAAAGTCAAGGTTGTATTAGGTGACTATGGATTTTGTGAAGTAAAAAGAGATTTATAAATTTAAGCATTCCATAAGTTTGATTATAAATCTATAGGTGAAAATTTGAGGATTTTTTATTATACTTGTAATTAATATATATTATAAGTTTGAGCTTGATCAAATGATTTAATTGGAAGTTATCAAAGCTCAAGTGGGCTGAGGTCTTAAAAGTTGGGGTTTGAAGGTCAATAAGGATTTCTTAAATATTTAACAATCTACTAGTTGGATTGAAGTGAAAGTTATTTGTATAGATATTAGACTAGATTTTCTATTTGTATATGAATTTTGAGAGGAATTGAATAGTACAAAGATAAGATATTTGTGCTAGAAGTTTGACATTAGGGTTGGAGAAGGAGGATGGCCTACATCCAAATAGAAATTTGAACTTAACTACTGTTTGGTGAGTTGGATATCCTTCAACTTTTTTATATATGTTGTCAACTTAATTATTGAAATGTGCACAAAATTTGGACTAAGATCAATGATTAAATTATCAACCATTGTAATTTCAATCTATTGTAGGATTTAATTAAGATTTATTAGGATTATTAGGATTTGAATAGAATTTGACTAAGATTTGTCTAGAATTTGACTAAGATTTGATAAGAGTTTGACTAGGATTTTATTAAGATTTGGTTAGGATTTGAATAGGATTTGATTAAGATTTGATTAGAATTTGGTTAGGATTTGATTTGGATTTGAATAAGATTTGATTAGTATTTGATTAGGATTTGATTAAAATTTGAATAGAATTTGAATAGGATTTTATTATGATTCGATTAAAATTTTATTAAGATTTGATTAGAATTTGACTAGAATTTGATTGAGATTTGATTAAAGTTTGATTATAATTTCTATTTTTAATATTTTAAAAGATTTTTATTTGAATATTTCTTTTGAATTTATATTAATATTTTTTTAAGATTTCTTTATTATTTTTTTATAATTTCTTTAGAAATTCTTTAAGATTTTTTTATGTTCTTCTATGATTAATTAAAATTTAATTGAATTTTTAATGATTAAGTATACTTATTAGTCTTTAATTGTAAATTTTACATAATTCTATTAGAGGTGTTAGGACTTGTTGTTGTTGTTATTTCCTTTTTATCTTCCATAGCCAAGTGCCCATCACATTCTCAAGCAAGACTTAATAACATATGACACCATGATATAGTCTTATTTACTATGATATAATTTTACTTATTACAATAAGATCATATCCTATCAGAATAAGATCCTATTCTATCACAATAAGATCTTATCTATAATAAGATCTTATTACATACTTTAAATCTTTCTAATACATTTTATTTGATCTTAGCATTTGATCACAAATAACTTATTATAGCAAATATTATTCACTTTTTATTGCTTTAACATCCTTACTTTGCTAATAATCAAAGGCTTTCAATCCTAATACCTTTGCCAATACATGGTGACTATCCTTTACTATTGCTTTTGTAAGCAAATCAACAGGTATTTCTTCTGTTGTACAATACTTCATATTTATGATTCCCATTTTAATCTTCTCTCTTATGAAATGATATTGAATATTAATGTATTTGATTCTTGAATGATATTTTGAATTCTTAGCAAAAATAAGGCATCTCTTATTATTACATATGATTGGAATTACATCTATTTGTACAAGTCTAATATCTTTTAAAAGTTATCTTAGCTAAATTGCTTGCATTATATAATAACTTGATGATATGTACTCTACCTCTATTGTAGATCTTATAATGATTAAAAGTTTCTTATAATTCTATGAGATTGCTCCTATTTCAAAAAAAAACTCATAATTTATTATTGATTTCCTATCATTTATATTTTTAATCCAATTAATATCACAATATCCATATAAATCAATGTTATTACCTCCAAGGGACAATTTGAAGTCCATAGTGCCTTTCAAATACCACATGGTCTTTTTGATGGTTGTTCAATATATAAATCTAGCCTTAGACATGTATTAACTTACAACACTTATCACATATGTAAGATCCATCATTTATCAACCATTACATATATAAGTGAGCCAACTACTGCCATATATAAAATATCTTATATTTGAATTTTAACTTCAACAAACTCCTCATCCTTGAGTTTCATCATTTTTAAATTTACCTCAAGAGATGTTTCAATGGATTTATACTTTTCTATATTGAATTACTTCAACATCTTTTCAATGTACTTACTTTGACTCATTATAATGGCCTTATTAGCATAATTTCTCACAAATTTTATACTTAAGTAATAATAGAGCCCTCTCAAATCACTCATCTTATATTCTCTTTCTAACTTTGCCTTCAATCAATCCATCTTATCTATGATGTTTGCTAAGATAATTAAATCATCAATATAAAAGATAATAATTAATAAGATTTTTTTTAATTGCCTCACATACAAAGAATGATCAACTTCACTTCTAAAAAATCTTTCATTTACAAAGAATGTATTAATATGTTGGTACTATGCCCTTGATAATTGTTTGAGTCCATATAAAGATTTTTTTAACTTGCAAATAAGATATTACTTGCCTTATTAAACAAATCCTTATAATTTTTCTGTATAGATATTTTTTAAAAAAAATTTATTCAAAAAAACTATCTTCACATTTACTTGATGCATCTTTAAGTTTATTATTGTTCTAATTGCTATAATGGTTCTAATAGTTGTGAATTTTACAACAGAAGCATAAGTTTCTTTGAAATCAACACCAACATCTTTTGAATAGCTTTTGACAACCAATCTTGCCTTGTATCTTACAACAATATCTATAACATCTTTCTTAGTCTTAAATACCTACTTACAATTAATTAGAAAATAATTTGATAGAAGTTAAGTCAATTTCCATATTCCATTATTCATGAATGAATCATACTCTTTTTTTATGTCCTTCTTCTACTTCATTGCATTTATAGACTTCATTGTCTGATATAAAATCAATGGATCAACAAAAAGAACAATGTTGATATATTCTTCACTTGAAAAAAAATGTGGTTCTTCTACCATTCATCAAGAGGTCTTCTCTCTCTTAAAAGATATCTCCTTCTACTTGAAAAATATTGGTCTTGTTGAATGTCATTATTTTTATTAAGCTTCTTCTTCTTTGTAAATTGATTCTTTTTATTACATACTTGGTAGTCAATATCTTTATCATTATTAAATTTAAAACCTTCATTTGTGGCATTTAAGACAAAAAAAACCTTGTTTTTTTATCTTCTTTGATTTTTCATCTTCATTCACATCTCTACCATCTTCATTGTCTTCTTTTATT
Source organism: Physcomitrellopsis africana (assembly GCA_036785485.1). Lineage (NCBI taxonomy): Eukaryota > Viridiplantae > Streptophyta > Bryopsida > Funariales > Funariaceae > Physcomitrellopsis > Physcomitrellopsis africana. The sequence continues at coordinate 29,543 of JAWRVF010000548.1, forward strand.
GCTAAAATAAAAATTATATCCACAAATATACTTTTACTCCTACTTAGACACATCTCCAAATATTTACAAGTACTCTTACGTTCCAAAAAATTAACATTGTAATTCTTAATAATCTTCTTGGTTTCTAAACACATAAGTCTATATGCCTTCGTACCTTCATAATAATCTAAGAAGATACACTTTATATCTTTTGTATCAAGTTTGGACCTCATAGAATCTGATATCTTTACATATGCAATGCATCCAAAAGTCCTCATGTGTAAAACACAAGGTTTCTTTCTACTCCAAGCTTCTTTCAAAGTCATTGATGTAAGTGCACTTATAGGGCATTTATTCCTTATATATATTGCATTCACCATGATTTTTGTCCAAAATTCATAGCCAAGGTGTTGAACATAAAGCATACTCCTTGACATTTCTACAATAGTTTGATTAGTCCTTTTAGCAATTCCATTTTATTGTAGAGTGTAAGGAATTGAGATTTATCTTACAATACCTTTATTTTTCAAGAAGTTATCAAATTATTTTGACAAGTATTTACCACCATTGTCTTTACATAATATTTTAATTTAATATTTGCATTGCTTCTCCACAAGTGCTTTAAATTTCTTAAATCTTATAAAACACTCATTTTAAACATTAAAAATAAAGATCCATATTTTCTTTAAAAAACCATCAATGAAAATAAAAAAGTACCTTACACCACTTATTAATAGAGTCTTTATAGATCTATAAACATCCAAATACATAATTTCTAGTAACTTATTAATATGTATTACAATTCCATTTGAAAATAAGTATCTTTGTTATTTGCCTTAAATACAACCTTCATAAGTAAGATTCATGTTATTGTAATATGTTTTACTAAGATTCAAGCCACTTACCATAGATTGAAGCTCTTTCATTTTTTTTACATTCAAATAGCTAAGATAACAATGCCAAATAACAAACTTATTTTGATCTTCTATAAACTTAGCAACTACCACTGCTTTAATTTCTTTCATCTTTTTATAATTGAACATATAGAAGTTTCTATTTCTATAGCCCGTAGCAATAATTTTACCACTCAAAGCCTTTATAATACACCCATTCATATCAAAGTTTATTAAGAAGCCTTTTAATATAAGTTTGCTTAGAAAAAGAATGTTAGACTTCAACATGGATATATGTAGAACGTCTTCCAATCTGATCTTCTTAATTTGTCCTCTTATCAAAACCTTCACCATAATGGAGCCTATTTTATTAGCTTCTACTATACCATTGTCATCTATATATATATATATATATATATATATATTAGTTGTTGGAATTATCTCATAAGTATCAAATAAATACTTATAAGGTATCATGTGCTTTATATCGCTCACTTGGATATAGCCACCATGGATGTTTCTTGCCATGAATATATAATCATCTCGTTGAAAGTTGTCTCTAATAATATTAGTATTTTTTCTATCTTTTTTCTTCGCCTTGTATAAATTTCAAGCGAAGTGATAAGATTTTTTACAGATGAAGTAAGTTCTAATATTACCTTGTTGATTACAATAGCTCTCCTTATCTTATTTTGTGAGAAGAGTCGAATTCTCATTTTGAAGCTTTTTCTCTTTTTTCTTTGTTACTTCATAGCTAAATCTTATTGTCACATAATCAATAGTGAGATTTTTTATATTGATGGACTTTAAGACTACAATAAGGTAGTTGTAAGATTTTGACAAGCTCATAAGTAATGTCATAAAAACATCCGCCTCTTCTAAAGGCTTGTCTACAATTGCAAATTGATTTGCAAATGCCTTCATCTTGTTGATGTGTACCATGAGGTCTTCATCTTCTTCCATCTTGTAAGTAAAGAATTTCCTACTTATGTAAATGATATTAGACAAGTTCTTATTCTTATAAATATTATAAAGAGTCTTCCATGCTTTTGATGGACCTTTATAAGAAATGATGATATAAAAGTTGGCTTTATCAATATTGATTGCAATCAATCCAAAAGTCTTCTTTTCACAACAGTTGTATTTTTTTTCTTTCTTATATCAATATATATACTTGGAGGCTCTTTACTTTCATTTATGATATTCCAAAGGTCCAAAGAAGCCAACTAAAGCTTCATTTTTATCTTCTAATGGTAGAAATTATTACCCTTAAATTTTTTTAATTAATTTTAAGCCTTCACCTTCACTTGAAGCCATGTTTAGACAAGAGATATATCCAAAAAAGATAAGAGGAGGAGTCCTAAGGCTCTCAAAATCAGTAAAAAAGTGTTGCATTCATAAAAATTTAAAATGCCCTCTACGTGAACAAACTAGTGTTTCATCTCTCAAAATACTCTCAACTTCACATCCAAAGTTTTTAAACATCAATATAAATCCTGCAAGTAAGTTTATCACTTCTTCAACTTAATTTGCAATAATATTATACCAATAACTACCAAACATCAAAGGTTAGTGAATAGGACAATATAACCAATATAGACATTATCAAGGTCTTTCTATCAACTTTTAAACTCACATACAAGTGAACATACAAGTGCATTGTTTTAAAGAACATTATTGATACCATACAAGTGCAATACTCCATACAAGTGCAATAAAGATAATGTGAATTCAAGCTACTTGAAATGCACAATAAAGTGTGTATGGGCCCATAACCTATTGAAGAAATACAACAATAAGGTTTCAAGTAACAAGTCTCATAAAAGATGCACACAAGAGAAGTATGGAGATTGATATCTCTCATTTCTACAACTTATTATTAACAGATAGTGAATGCATCTTGAAGTCCCTTTTTATTTGTCCTCTTATGATTCTACCTACCATGATATAATCTTATTTATCATGATAGGATCCTATCTACCACAATATAATTACACCTACTACAATAAGATCATATCTTATCAAAGTAAGATCTTATTTTATCATAATAAGATCCTATTCTATCATAATAAAATCTTATTCCACACTTTAAATCTTTTTACTATACTTTATTTCATCTTAGTCTTTGACCATAAGCAACTTACTATAATAAATATTATTTACTCTTTATTATTTCAACAGTGTTAAATAAGAGATGTTTGGACATTATTTTATCCATATCTATGTATTTGCATCAATTTTTATTAGTGAGTCTAAAAATATTAATTTATATAAAATATAACCAATTATAAAATATTTATTTTCTTGAATAGAATTGTTATTCATATTGAGCAAACATTATAATTCTCAACAATCAAATTGTAGATGTTAATAGTCAAATAGGATAGACTTATCCCCTTGCTATTTTTTAAAGAACATTGTTGATACCAATTAATATACTTTCTAATTGAGATAAATAATATTTTTTTTAATGATATCTTTGATATATCAACACCTTTATTTGTTCCAATTGATTTTATTAAATCTAAAAAAAACTTTGTATATTAATATATAAATACATAGATTTTTTTGGCACCACATGTTATGCTCTCTCTCTCTTCTTGTGTCTTCTCAATGTTTGTAGTTATAAAGAAAAGCAATAAAAACTTTGATAACTTCAACAACCTTAATAACTTTTGGACTTGCTTTGGTCTAAATACTACAATACATAGATTAAATATCGTACTTGAAAAAAAAATAATAATTAAAAAAAAATATTGATATACATCAATAATATTTTATCTTTCAAAATATACTAAATAAGTATATTTAATTTTTTTTAATTTTTTTTAAAAAAAAAACATATATATCCAAATAATATTGTATATATATATATATATATATATATGTAGATGAAAGTAAATAAAAATCCAAAACGCAATATATCCTCTTATGAGAATTAGCATTGCAATATTGTAACTAAGCTCATCAACAATATCATAAAATAAATTATTCCAAACAAATATCTTAACCTATCTCATCTTACAATTACATGAAAAAGATACTGTCAGGAAGAACAGCTAACGAAGTGAACAACAAAAGACATACATGTAGGGACCACATAAAATAATGGAATGTAGAAAAGGATGAGGAGAACACTGCCGTTGCACAAAGCAAAAGGTTGAAACCCGTGGAAACGAACGAAAACGACCACGCTTCATCCATTCAACATCCAGTTATGTCACATCCATCCAACATCCAGTTATGTCACATCCATCCAACATCCAGTTATGTCACATCCATCCAACATCCAGTTATGTCACATCCATCCAACATCCAGTTATGTCACATCTATCCAACATCCAGTTATGTCACATCCATCCAACATCCAGTTATGTCACATCCATCCAACATCCATTTATGTCACATCCATCCAACATCCAGTTATGTCACATCTATCCAACATCCAGTTATGTCACATCCATCCAACATCCAGTTATGTCACATCCATCCAACATCCAGTTATGTCACATCCATCCAACATCACTTCCTCATCCACGTGGGATGAGAGAACGTTCATCCATTGTTGCGGTGCAGCGTCGTCGTAGGCGTGGGGTGTGTTCGGAGTGCAGGCTGGGTTTGAAATAATTACAACGAGTTGCAACGATGGCGATTGTTGTCAAGGTGCTGGCGCTCATTCTGCTGCTTCGGAGTGCCGTCTCGCTCGCTGCGGTGCAGCTCGACGATCTAGAGGAATCTCCCGACTTGGGCAAAGTTGTGGAGCTCACGGACGCGTCAATTGAGGCCGCTCTTAACAGACACGAGTACATTTTGATCGACTTCTATGCTCCGTGGTGCAAGCATTGCCAAAGCCTGTCTCCTCAGGTGTTTTGCTGCATCCCTAGCTCAGCGTTGTGAATTCTGGTTTTTTAACGACTGTTTGTGGCTGAATGTGGTCGGATTTGTGAATTAGGTCTTAGTTTGTGTTCAGGGATGTGATTGAACAGGTTTGGGAGTAGGCTTTGTTTTCGAAGTGGTCGTGCTAGTGGATCCGAATTTTAGTCTAACGTCAGAGACTAGGTCGTTTCGTAGTGTGGAAGTTTCTAACCAATGGTGAGATGGAGCCTGCAAGCAGTTAGATCAAGCAGCTCCCTTTCTGGCAGATGGTGAGCCGCCGATCGTGGTGGCCAAGCTTAACGCTGACAAATACCGGGCCGTGGCTGAGAAATACGATATAAGGTGCGTTTTTATGTTTCATTTCTTCATACAGTTACGGGATCTCACTTTCATGAGCTACTCTTTACGTTCGTGTTTCGAATTCGTCTAGTTAGTCTTTGTATTTCCTTGGAAGAGCTTTTTCTCATGTTCCATTGCTAAGATGTTTTTATTTTTTATTTTTTTATTATCACTATGAAGTGATTGCTGCAAGAGTATGTTAGAGTAATCATTGGGCGCACATAGTCACTCCGTTGTGTATTTGATTCCATGTGTGTCCAGTTTCTACCCGACGCTGAAGTTTTTCGCCAACGGATATCCTACAGATTACGACGGTCCCCACAGTGCCAATGCCTTGGTCTCACATGTCAGGCGTTTAACAGCTCCTGCCATCGAGGTGTACACATCCGAGTCTCGCTTCCGAGACTTCCTGAAAACCCATGGATCCGAGTTGCCTATCTTTGTAGGGTTTGGCTTAGAAGCATCCGCATTGGAGAAGCTGGCGCACAAGCATAGAAATAAGGGGTGGTTTATTGTGTTGGGAGAGTACTCTGAGAAGGCTCATGAGGACTTCAAGTTTGACGAAAGGCATGCACTGGTGGTGTTACGTGGAGAAGATGAAGTGCAAGATGTGTACTATGGACCTTTTGAAGGTATCCTCCCTTGAGAGCTTGGCAGCATTCTCCAACAAGTTGAGATATGGTTCTAATGCATGAAAATATAGCTGTATGCTTCTACCCTGACTGAACGAACTCACTGCGGCTGCTCCTATCGGTTGTCTCGCAGGCCCAGATCTGGTCAACTTTGTTAAGCGGAATTTGCCGCCATTGGTGACTCCCTTAAACATCGATAGCTTGAAGTTCCTGACGGAAGATGGTCGGCCGATCGTCGTAGGTGCCCTGGAAAATAATTCCACAGCCGAGGCTGATGCGTTCATCAAGAATATGAAGGCAGCTGCACAGGCCAACCGGGATTTCGTCTTTGCAAGTATAGTTGCCTCGCAATGGCCGAAATTCTTGCGTCCATTTGCTCTAGGCAAGAAGCCTGTGCTGCCCACCGTGATCATCTGGGACAGCAAACAGTACGCCAAAGTAGGTCATCTCCAACTCCAAATTTTAATGTTCAAGTCTGGAACTTCTAATCAGCACTAGCAATAACACCCAGCAACACTAGATTTCCTCCACAGTTCTAGATTGCAATTACTAAAAAATTTCCTCTTTCACAGTTAAGAAATAACGAGAGAGTATCGAGTATACATTGTCACTGCGAAGCAATTTGGTAACACCTCAGAGTTTCTCGCATTTGCATCGCTTTTGAAACGTTTTCTGAGTTCCTGATGTTTATCTTGCGCACAGAGTGACAAAACGGTTGATTTTGGAGACCAAATGGAGTCTAAGGTGGCAGACCTGCTGCAAAGGTTCCGAGAGAAGACAATCACGCTACTGGAGGTGAAGGGTCCCACGTTGTATGAGAAGGCTACGGAGAATACCACTCAGATGTTGCAGGCCCTGATTCTGTTGTTTGCATTGTTTTTTCAATGGATTAGGAAGAACAGGGAAGCGGCCGCTAATCTTCGTCGGGAGGTTCCAGAAGGTGAAGAGCCTAGAAGTGACCAACCAAGGGCATCAGAGCCAAGTGGGGTTGATGAGCTTAACGCTGATCCCAATAAGGAAGATTGAGTTAGAGGACTGGATGTTAAGGTACAGAGTAGCTTCGGATGAGGTTGCGAGGAGAGATTTTGAAGCAGAGGCTTAGAAACATATGATTGTAGTAGGTTGTTGCTCCCGCCCAAGCCACAGGTCTGAAGCAATTATCAGGAAACTTGGCGACCTCAGTGCATATTTTAGAATTTAAGGGTTTCATTTTGTAGAGGACATGAGTAATAACGAGATGTTTGTGATGCTCATATGAAGAGTATGGTAATTAATGGTCCACCTCCACTTGATGGCCAAATCTAGAAGTTGCTGTATACATTATACATTCTTGCCTCAACACACAAGACTACATTCAAAATCCGAACAGTTAATGGATTGAGTAATTTCTAAATTACTTGCAGTGAATATTTCGAACGGACGCGTTGTGAGGATGACCCCCGACCATTTACTTGAAGGTGGTTAGAATAATATGCTCTCTATTGTAGCACGCGTGTGTTCAATTGAATTTATGTCAGTCGAAAGCTAAAATCACCGTAAAGGAGACTCTATGAGTCTGTAAGCTATCAGAATGCAAGCTCAAGGAACGGTTTCCTTCGCACAATTTTGACTTAAACGATTGGATGTCTCGAGTGCAAAGTATGATAAGGGATAATACTCATTGTAAAGTAATGCTGACTCATTCAAGGTGTTGAATCACATATTGAATTTCTGTCCAAGAACGTCATGCAGAAGTGAATATTACATAACGAGAATCATGGGGTCCAAGGGCAACAAAAAGTTTGAAACTCGGAAGTCAGAAACCAGCCCCCAGGAACGAATGTTCTAATACCTCAATGATCTACCAGCTTCAAATGGACCAAATGAATGTTTTTTCGCCATTAGGCACTACATGTACAAAAGATAAAACTCACTTCGAACGGGTGATTACTTGATGAGCTATTTCAATCAATGCACGACGACATTGTTGCACATATAAAGAAGAATTCGGAGGAAGGTTAATAATTGCATCCACAGCCTTCTGCGCATGGTCTGTAGCTAATGCGAGGGTGTGAGCTATACCCTGGCTTTGTTTCACCATTTCAACAGCCTGCATAGTTCAGACTATTTTAGCACATGCGAACAGAACTGTTTCCAATCAGAAATTCACACAAACCACAAAAAGGTACTAACCGTCCAAAAACTCGTAATATTGTATTTCGGAAAATTCTGCACAGGTATGCAACTATTCATAAAATTGCTATACATTAGAACAGCTTGGAAAAAAAAAATACCTGGTTCCTGTCTGTGGCTGTTTTAAACTTAAGTTGTATTAGTTTTGACATCTCTGGAAATTGTTGAAGCGCAAATAACACGGGGGCTGTCACAACACCCTGCTCGAAACACCAATATGTTGTCCAAAAAGGAGACATTTAGATAATTTCGTATGGTGATGATATTAAGAAAAACATTTTCTGCATTGCACACCCAAACCGCATTATCATCACCTATACTAACACTAATATCTGTTATTGAGCCAAAAATCCTATCAGTACACGCACAGACGTTTGAATCTAGGTGATTCACCTGTTCAAGATCAGACAATGCCGGCTTCCCCAAAGTTTTGGTGGTGCCTGTGTAATCGAGAGCATCATCCACTAATTGATATGCCAAACCCTGCGCAGTTTATTTGACATCACTGAGCAATGTGTGCAGGAATATCTGAGGATGGTCATTACGAATGGATGCCAAATCATTCAGATTGCATTTGCACTGGAGGGTGCGAAAAAAGGACAGGGAGATGGTTATGTACCAAGTGACGTCCGTAGTCAAAAGCAAGATTGGCAACTTTTTCAAGTTGACCTGCTAATACAGCAATGGATTTACAGCTATTTGCCATGAGGGAAGCAGTCTTATAAAAAGTCTTCTGCATATAGTAATCCATGCTGGAAGTCAAACAATATCATGTGTAAGCACATGGATTGGCATTTCACTAGAAATTACATCAGAACTGCTGAACCGAAGTCAGTGTCCACCTGAAAGAAATGAGATGAGACTCACTTAGACATGTCCTTGTATTCACTAGACAACTGCATTATCTCCCCTGTGACCAAGTGTTCCAAAACCTGGGAGATTAATTCCACGACCTGTGTATTCCTCAATGATGCTAATGCTACACATGCCCGAGCCAATAAAAAATCGCCTGCCAAAACTGCCAACTACAAAACCAAGGCCAACAGTCAACACAAAGCAAAGGCGCACTCGGTATTTCAGGAACTCTTCCAACACTCAAAACACATAACTAACAAAGCATTGAATCTTTGACATCCTAGAAGTGGTGGTAACTAAACACGTCTGTGGCACGTCGAGATAACCTGTTTAACAATGGTAGTTCAGTGTAGACACAATGTTCAGTAACACACAATGAAATGACGGCACAAACCTTGTTACCCATGGCATTATTCAAAGAAGATATGCCCCTCCGAGTATCTGCATGATCCAACACATCATCATGCAGCAAACTTGCCACCTGCCAATTATTGAGCAACATTGTGAGAAAAAGGACATGGGATACACTTGGGACTGCATACTTGATCGTAATACCTATCTTATCAAGAGAGGAAAAGAGAACATAAACATAGGATGTCATAAACGATAACGTGACATCTCACAACTGCAAAACTTACGTGAATCATCTCTGTAATCTCGGCAATTTGTTGTTGCCGGAATCGTAGGTCATCAAAAATTAAATCTTGCTGACCATGTGCAGGTGACGTCATTAACGAAGTCGACATAAGAAATAAAACCTACATCGTTTCCCCATTCAAAAAATCAGAACTGGTCCAATAACAAGAATGAAGTATGAGGTCGATGAGCGGCACAACCGAAAACCTTCATTAAGGCTGACCATAAAGTCATTGCATAGTAAACACCAGATAGCATAGGAATTGCATAGCCATCACTTATTTACAGAACGATGAAGGCCCATACCAATGTTTCCATGCCAATATCCCTCAGGTAGTATAGAACTACTATTTTAAAAAAGACACAACACACGTTCAAATCAAGACAGAGTTCCCTAACAAGCCACCCGCTCTTCCCTGAAAATATCGAAGTCTCTTAATAGCTCCTTGCGTCATTCTGAAGCAATCAGCAGCTACTAATTATTAGTGTTAAGAGTATCTTCTGAAACAAACGAAAGCTCAGTTGCACAAAAAATAAAAGGTACCGTAGGTCGAAACCGTTTGCCTTCCACTCCTACCTTGAAGAAATACTCAGCTGCTAATGCCAATACTGGGACCTGTGTTCACCACTCTTCAATCAGTAACTTCAAAAAAACAGTGATTTGCGTATGGCGATATAAAACAACATAACAGGGTTTTCATTCGAAATATGTATTAGAGATGTCTACAAATGACAAGCTGCGAAACTAGAGTATAGAACAAAATTCAAAATTCAAATACAAACTTAAATTGAGAACAGAGGAAAAATTAGTACGCCTACGAAAATGGTGAACTAACTATTTTGTACCTCTGCAGTCACCATCGATCGTAGCCGATTGGCTACGACCCGCAACTCATCCGCAACTCATCCGCAACCAAAGAGAATGGGTCTACCTTTTCCTGCGTCAGAATAAATTCTCCCCGATTACCAAAAAAGAAACTGAACCACAGTCCTGATCTCAAAAAAGAAGTTTCATTGAATTTAAGAAGAATTTTGTTGTATGCTTCACATGAAAAAGTAACTTTGGTTAAGGTCAT